>CM072511.1:151471081-151563581 GCA_036898135.1 Oncomelania hupensis | reverse complement strand
AACCGAGGTCTGCGCATGAACGCAGTCCATCGCACCAACTTTAAAGATCATGACGCTCATGTCCTGAACGGGTTAGTGCCAGCCACACAAACACGCCCAGCAAAGAGTAGGTCCCTCCTCCCCAAATCCCCGGTCGCCCAGCATTGTCTGGGGAGTCAAACGATACGCCCCAAAGGCAGAAAAGCGGGCGCTTGGGGCGACTTGAGTTAGATCCTGTATCGGCCAGCGCCTTGAGAAGCTCTTTGGCCATGGTCTGGAAATGCGCTATGTAAGAATGGTTAAAGAAATATATAAATATGGGAGAGAAAGAGAGAGAGAGAGAGAGAGAGAGAGAGAGAGAGAGAGAGAGAGAGACAGACAGACAGACAGACAGACAGACAGACAGACAGACAGACAGAAACACATACGGATAGACAGACAGAAAGACGGACTGATTACGAAAGGACATTTCGATCTGGCACTTTGGCGGATGCAAGCAATGCGAGCTGAGCCAGTGGTGAACAAGTATCAGATGATTGGCCCTGGAGGTAACAAAGCTCTTCTATTGAGTGCTGCTAAAATGAGAAAAGGTTTAAATGTAGTGCTCGGCAAGATCGTGCAAGCGTCCAATCGAGAAATAAATATATAACCGGATTCGACTGTCCATTGGTTGCGTTCCCTTTCTCTTAACGTTCGCTGATTGCAATACCCAAAACCAGAAGAAAAAAAAAAGTCTCATCGAGTCTCATTTGCTGACAGGCTTTCTCTCGACGCTTGAAGAGTTGTACTTCGATCGAGATTTTACGCTACTTCATCTTTCCACAATGCCTCGTTACCTTTACCCACAAGCTTACACCGACGACCCTGCAGGTTCGAATTAGTTAGTTAGCTATTCATTGCTTACAGGGTCCAGCGGACTGCAAAGAGCCGAATCAGGACCACAAAATCAAGACCACAACTTCGCTGAAGAGGAATCGCCCCTGATCCGCATAAAAGATCTGCCGAAACAACCCCAGTGGTAACACCGAAGGCATTTCACCAGCCGGCCACTCTACAAAAAAGACGCTGGGGACGCCGAGGCCACACACCAACCTACCGAACCCCCGTTTACAAAACACAAAACAGAACACAAACACCATTATAAAACATCAACAAAACACATACCTACAAAATACCTACATTGCCAAACAACAACACCACAGGAAGCCCCAGCGACCACCTGGCAGAAAGCGTCCAATATTCCCAAGCTGACCCAACAGACCTCACACACAAATGAGGAGCTTTGTCCCGGAAGAGTTTTCAAGAAAAAATGTAGGTGACTGGTCTAGCAAAGAAAAATATAGTATAGTAGAAGTAGATTGATAGAACACAGTAGGAATGAGAAAGAACAAAGTAGAAAGACAGCGACAGGGGGAAGACAGTGGGGATAGTATTTATACTGAAACCATCACGGGGGAGCTGCAGGTTCGAATCTCGCTGTGTATAACTTTTATTTTTGTAATATATGAACATATTTATTTTATATTGTATTGTATGATTTTCATGGTTATTCTATGTTTATTTTTATTCTTTTTTGTTGTGTCCACGTGGCCCATGGGGTTTTATGGAATAAAGCGCTTTTGACTTTGACATAAGATAAAAGTCACCATCGTCACTGTCCATCTTAGCAGTATGATGACTCCGGTAATTCATTTCTGATTTTGGTCCATACGCCTCTTCTTATTTAGGATACATTTCCCCCCTTCCCTCCCTCTCCCTCTCCCCCGTCTGCCGTATCGCAAATGGTGGGTGTGGACGTTAAACATCAGTTCATTCATTCATTCATTCATTCACGTAATCAAGGTCAGTTTTAAATTTAAAAAAGAAAGAAAAGTGGGTGGAGTAACTCAACTTAAAAAAGTACTAAAAAGAATTGTGTAAGCATATGGACAGAGAGAGAGATAGAGGGTGAGAGACAGAGAGAGAAAGAGACAGAAAGAGACAGACAGAGAGAGAGAGAGAGAGAGAGAGAGAGAGAGAGAGAGAGAGAGAGAGACAGACAGACAGAGAGAGAATGTGTGTGTGCAAGGACCAGTCAGGCAAGCTTGTAAGTCTAACAATATTTTAATACACGTGACAGTCTATTTGCGAACGATGCACTTTTACTGATATACGAAACATTTTTTAATTATTAAATGCATAAATCTGAATGTGTGTGTGTGTGTGTGTGTGTGTGTGTGTGTGTGTGTGTGTGTGTGTATGTGTGTGTTATGCATTTGTAAGCACATGTTTGTGAAAGTCTAAAATCAGTTTATCAATGAAAAGACTTGAAATACAACAACACCACACAAACTGAAACTGAAATGATAAAGATTTGGTCCTACTTCCGGCTTCGGCATTGTTCTACTTGTGCGATTATCGCAATTTCCGGGTCCAGTTAAAATAGCCCCTACTTTCACAGATACTATTTGTACATTTAGCATCAAAAGAAACGCAACATGGACTGTGTTGGTATCTTTCGTAAAAAATTTAACTAAGGATTAGTTTCTTTCAATTTCTCTTTCAACAACTGTATTATCACCAAGGTGAAATTCGGGCACTTTCATTTTCGAAAGTACTGCAGCCCCAAGTGAAGCGCTTTACCCAAGGTACATGCTGGGTGTGTTCTTGTCACCGGCACTCACCCGTCTAGGACATGAGCGTCAGGATCTTTAAAGTCCGTTATGATGGAATGCATGCGACACAGACTAGACCTCGGTTTATACTCTCATCCGAAGGCATAATATCACGTGACGTTCCGCTTTCACACACGAAACCAAAGGTTAGTTACAAGGTGTAATGAGAAAGGAACGAGTTTGGTGACAAGCGAAACCAAAGTATCAAGGGACCACCCAAAAGCCCATATACGTGGACTTGAAACTTCAAGCAGAAAGCGACCTTATGTGACTATTTTAAGTCAACGAGGGTTTTCTCCGGGTACTAGTGTTTCCTCATTCCCTTCAGTAATGCTTTTGGAAGATGCAGTCAATTTAACATTTAAAAAAATTGAATCCAATTTCCGTTCCGTCTTCTAATAGCAATCTCCCTGCCTTTATTTCACATGTTTAAGTGATCGGTTTTTTGCGTATGTGAGTGGGTGAAACATGTAAGCGTGTATGTTGGTTAAATAACGCCACGCTTTGAGCCTAATTGGTGATTTGGGGGGTAAATAACGCGTATATAGCATAAACTATTATTATTATTATTATTATTATTATTATTATTATTATTATTATTATTATTATTATTATTATTATTATTATGGAGTCAAGACAAGTCCGCGGAGTTTTATTCCATTCAAATGGAGGAAAATTAAGATTAAGATTGCCTTAAGACAGCATAGAACCATCCAAGCTGTTACGTTTGAGACGCGCACGACAGATCCGGTCATTTAATTTTGCAAAGCATGCAATAACAGAGTGTATTTACCTTGGATTTGATTTTGCGTTATTGCTAGAAGAAGCTTTGTATAATGTTGATAATTTTCGTTGGTCGATATTATTGGATAATTTTCTGCAGTTACTTGTTTACTATCGACCGAAGCTCCGCGATAAATCTAGTGATGGCCGGGCGATTCTTCTATCCTAAATAAGGTTATATGACGTAAGACAGTGCATAGTTCCGGCGACGAGTTTTATTTTGATTGGGTGTTATTGCGTCATGCAGGAATGTTCGAACTTTGTCTCGATTATAGAGAGACTATATTATGTGGTGCACTGTGTCGGCTTGTGAGAGTGAAAGAAAAGTGAAACAAGTGATTGATAGAGATGATTTTTGATGATGATCTTTGAAGTGATTTTCGGAAAGCGATCTTGTATGCAGTTGTTGATGTATGCTGAATAAAGTTTTTAAAAAAAAATTCATACGACGACTCCTGCCTTGTTGCTGAACGAACGGGTTGTGTGGATAAACGAATCTGAGTTACACTTATGAAGATTCAAGCATCGGGGCTGAATCAACAATTGAAAAAAATAACAACCGTGTAATACAAGCATTGGTGCTATATAGATTTAGGAACGCGGTCAATCAATCATAAAATAAACTACTTTACGTAGGGCACCTCGGGCGCCTTGAGTTAAATACTGTATCGGCCAGCGCCTTGAGCAGTTCTTGAGATGGAATTAAATAAATCAAGTCACCCCATCCCACCAAGTCTTGCGACATCACAGACGGTTGGTTTACCTTGGAGTCGGTTTGTTGGTGACTGATTGACGGCAACATCTCTTCAACATCTTCCTAGAGCGCATCATGTCAGATGCCCTTGCAGAACACGAAGGCACATTCAGCATAGGGGGAAGAGCAATCTCCAACCTTCGTTTTGCGGATGACATTGATGGATTGGCTGGAGAGGAACAGGAACTTGAACAGCTGGTACAGAGGCTTGACACCACCTCCATAGCCTATGGAATGGAAATAAGTGCAGAGAAGACCAAAATGATGACCAACAAAACCAATGGCATCAACATGGACATCAAAGTCCAAGGCCAATCCCTCAACACAGTGCATAGCTTCAAATATTTAGGAGCCATTGTATCAGACAATGGGTCCTGACAGGAAGTCCTCTCCAGGATCGCACAAACAACTGCTGCCCTGGCGAGGTTGCAGCCAATTTGGAAAGACAGGACCATCAGTCTACATTCCAAGGTAAGGCTGCTGCGCTCCCTTGTCATCTCCATCTTCCTATATGCTTGCGAAACATGGACCCTTACAGCAGATCTCCAACGAAGAATACAAGCATGGAGGTGAGGTGCTACAGAAGACTTCTGGGCATTTCCTATACCGAGCACATCACCAACGACAAAGTCCGACAGACCTTCACACAAGCCATTGGACAACACGATGACCTGCTCACAGTGGTGAAAAAACGTAAACTCCAATGGTATGGCCACGTCACCAGATCATCAGGTCTTGCAAAGACCATCCTGCAAGGCAAGGAGGTAGAAGAAGAGGGAGACCGAAAAAGAGGTGGGAGGACAACATTCGAGAATGGACTGGCTTGACACTGAGCGAAACAATCAGGGTTGCTGAGGACAGGGAAAGTTGGAGTACGCTGGTTAAACGATCATCTGTGGTGCCCCTACGACCTCCGAGTTACGGGAAAGGATAGAAATAGGATAGGATTGATGACATCGTCTGATTGACTTTCTCCTGGACCGCTTACAGTTGCTAGGAGAAACTAATACCATCATCATCGTCAGGACTTGTTTGGCATGGCGCCAGGCAGGTTGAGCCAGAAGAGAACTCCTATGCAAGTTTATGACATTGCTTTTGCATGTTTTGGCCACTGCAGCTTCTTACTCGTCTATCATGCCGTATGCTTCTGCTTGCAGGTTACACGACCAGCGATAGCGCCAACAGGCTGAAAGGCCGAATTACACATATCAACGGTATAAGGGGTTGAAAGTGAAGAAGTTGCATTGAGTCTCGTTGATCAGATGTTGTTGTTGTTGTTGTTGTTGTTGTTGTTGTTTTTGTTGTTGAATAACATTTTTCGCGATTACTGAAACAAGCTCGAATGTTAGCCCTCTTGCTTGCTGCCTCATTATGTTATCATAAATAAACAAAATAACTATATTTTTCTGTTAGATAATTATGTTGGTAAATGTACTTTTCTTCACTGTAATTAAAAAAAATGTTTACTGTAATTATCTTAATATTACGTTAATCTCTTTATAAATAGTTGTCGAATAGACTATCACAAATGTGAATAGACGTTAAATAAAAAAAACGAAAGAAATACAGACAGAAAAACTAAAGAAAGCGAAAGAAAGAAAGAAGGAAGGAAACAAAATCCAGTCTTTTTAACGCTTTTGAATCAACCTGCGTTAGTACAGAATGCAGCAGGTTTACGCTTAGGGAGGTTTAAGTAAGATCCTGTTTTCGCCCAGAACCTTTTGCAACTCGTTGAGCAGGTAAAGCGCTATAAAACAACAAATTCACTTTAAATTCAATTCAATTCAATTTAAATTCAATTAGTCTATTTGCAGAGCATAAAGCCGCGTGCCCCCCTGGTGGAAGAAGATCTAGCTGTCATAAACCTCCGTGCGTGATGTACTTATTTATGCATCTGATCTCGCACTAGTACCAGAATATTTGTACAAACTTCACACGAGCTTACTACTAACAGTTCTTAACATTTCAATTCCACACATACACGCAAACAAACGTTTTCCTTACTTCATCGTTCACTCAAGTTGAGCGAGAGAGAAATGTCATAACACTTAGAAACATACAAGCAGCAGAAGAAATTCTGAATTACACGAAAATGCATTTTGATATTTCTCTCTCTCTCTCTCTCTCTCTCTCTCTCTCTCTCTCTCTCTCTCTCTCTCTCTCTCTCTCTCTCTCTCTCTCTCTCTCTCTCTCTCTCTCTCTCTCTCTCTCTCTGTCTCTCTGTCTGTCTGTCTGTCTGTCTGTCTGTCTGTCTGTCTGTCTGTCTGTCTGTCTGTCTCTCTCTCTCTCTCTCTCTCTCTCTCTCTCTCTCTCTCTCTCTCTCTCTCTCTCTCTCTCTCTCTCTCTTTGGTACATTCAACTAACGGTGAACAAATATAATTCAAGATGTTAACTTTAAGCAAAGTAATTTAACTAGCAAAGCAGTTCACAAACAAAGTAAATATTATCAAATGATTCACTCCGTGACACTAGCACACGATCATGATCAACACCGTTCTTTAAGGTTTGGTAAAACGTCTGTGCAGGAAACGGTAGTGTCAACAAAAATCATTCACAGATTTCTCCCGGCAAAACTTTGCGTAAATCTTTGGAGAAACCTAGAATCCTCACGACTCTTCATCGTAGCACGTACGTTGTTATCCAGGGCGATGAATTACAAACTGGCAACTTAGCTGTCTGATATTCCGCGTTCTATACATTTTTGGAATCGCGGGCGCGTGATTTTTCTATAAACCACTGCATGTTTTCCTAATACTTTGGGCAAACGTGTTTCTTATCTCCCATGTTATTCTTCATACGTCACGTAATATTCTTCTAGCCTGTGCATATCTTTTTGTACGCTCCACCCCCACACCTCTCTCCCTTCCAAACATTCTGCCCAAGATGCAAACATGAATCAGTCTGCCAGATGAACCACATGATTTTTTTCCCCAGGAGATTTATTTTCAACACAAAATATTACATAAGAGTCTGGTTACAAAAAGATATTCCAAGTATAAACAGTAAATGTACATATATCCATTCATACCGACAACAACAGCAATAAGAAGAACACAACACAAAAAGTGAACATGTTGAAAAGACCTGATCATCATGGAGGTATAGAGAAAGAAAGGTGGAGCTATGGGGAGTGGTGCCAATTAATCAAATACGTGTTTGTACAAAATCCAATCAGACGCAAAATGCAGATATAACCTAGAATTATACCTTTCAGCATCGAAAAATTGCCGTGCCCTTCTGATAAATAAGTTTATACTAGGTGTAATGTTTTGTAGTTTTGCACAAAAGATTTCATATTTAGTAATCAAAATGAATAGGTCAATAACTTTGTCTGTTCTCACACCTTGCTGTAGGCCAAACACAATAAGCTCCCTTGACAAAGACAATGAGTTACAATGATCAAAATTTGTTCTAATCCATGCTTGAATATCGATTTTTTTAAATATATTTGTCAGTTGTACGCCAGAAAGGTCTGTTCTTTACAATTGATTGATTGATTGATTGATTGTTGCTTTAGGTCCAGCGGACTCTTCCGAGCCAAATCAGGACCGGACAACCCCCGATCCGCATAAAAGATCTGCTGAAACAACCCTAGTGGGAAAACTGAATGCCCTCCACCGGCCAGTCACTTTACAATAAAGACATCCCACGCAGGGGACGGCTGAGGCTTTACCCCAACTAATCGAACCCCCGGTAACAAAATAGAATACAAACATCATTATAAATTATCAACAAAACACATACATATAAAATGCCTATATTGCTAAATAATAACATCATAGGAAGCCCTAGTGACCACCCGGCAGAAAGCGTCCAATACTCCCAAGCTGATCCAACAGACCTCATACACAAACAAGGAGTCTTGTCCAGGAAGAGTTTTCAAAAAAAAAAAGGTATGTCATTGATCTAGCGAAGAAGAAGATAGTATAGCAGAGTGATAGGACAGAGCAGGAATGGGAAAGAGCAAATGAGGAAGACAGCGACAGTGGGAATTTAAAGCACTAAATTTCCAGAAAGTGGGGATACTATTTATACTGAAACCCCCGGCACTCCAACGGGGGTACTGTTGCCGCAGTGAATCGGTCATGCCTATAAAGGAAAGACAGGTTTTCAACTGGGGCTTTCACTTTTCCCTTTATAGTTTAGAACACTATAAAGGAAAGACAGGTTTTCAACTGGGGCTTTCACTTTTCCCTTTATAGGTTAGAACAATCTACAGTGGCAAGATTGCTCATGACCCCAAGGGGTGTTTCTTTACAATTAGGTTCTTCATCTTTTCACCCTTCTCCTTATTCCTTATCTTCTCCGTAGCTTATGTGTCTTTTCTTCATTCATCGGCATCAATAGTAGCAGCAGCAGCAGCAGTACTGCTTCATCTTCCCTTCATTCGTCTTGTTTTACCGCTGTGGCCCTGTGGTACAGCTTTCGGCTGGCCTGGCACACCGTTGACCTAGGTTCGAATCCCCTGGTAGGCAAGATAAAAATCAGCCATGTTTTATCTCGGCCATGTCCGTCTTCGCAGTATGATTGCTCTGGTGGTGCAGTGCTGATGTATGTCCTTACCATTCTTTTCTCGTTTGCGATATCGCCAATGGTGGGTTAGACATTAAACTTCAATGGTCACTCATTTCTTCTTCTTCGTCTTTTTCTTCTCCTCCTCCTCCTCCTTCTTCTTCCCCTCCTCTTCCGCGTTTCTCCTCCTCTAATTTCTTCTTTCCACTATGCCTCCTTGTGTTCTTCCGTCCTTTTACTTCTTTTTCCTATAATATTATTAGCAAGTTTTTGTACTTTTTATTATACCCAGTAAATCGAAAACGCTGTATCTTGAAATCCCATGCAACAGAAGACTGGAACAGTAATACAGATATTTAAACAGTACTTTTTGTGGTAAATACTTCAACATTCATTACAGTTCATGTGTAAAGTCTGAGTTGGCGCAAGCGATCTATTATAATGCTGTCATCTTGTAATCTGATGCAAAAAAAATAATTCGGAATACATGTTTTACACCCACGCCTTTTACATACTACTGAGGGAGGAAGGGGGAGGAAGAGAAAGAGAGAGAGAGAGAGAGAGAGAGAGAGAGAGAGAGAGAGAGAGAGAGAGAGAGGAGAGAGGGAGAGAAATAGTGTGTGTGTGTGTGCGTGTAAGCTTACTTAGAATATTATGGTTACCCACACGGGTGCCATCCAGGTCGCTTTATTAACGAAAGAACAGCAGAACAAAGAGAACCAAATTGTTCTCCCAACCCCTCCAAACCTCAACTACAGCAAATCCCATTCCCTCAACCCTACGAACTGATTACTGTGGTTCGGTTTCGTTTGGTAAGTGCAAAAAGACGATTTCAACAAAACTGCGACTGACCACAACTGTTCTCGCTATTTTTATCCGTGAGGTGACCTTCGCCCTTGCATCGTAGGCCTACTCTTCTCGTGCCCAACGAAACCCTTTTTCCACACCCACCTTATCCCCCCCCCCCCCCCCAAAAAAAAAAAATGCAACCAAAAAACAAACTTTACAGTATTACTACTGTTTGAAAGACCATACTACAAACTTTCAATTGACAAGCGGGATATAAAACTGTCATCTTGAAATCTCACGCAACACTAGACATTTACAATAGTTGAATAGCTTAATATCCCGTAAAGTCTATTTAGACTTTCCAGTCTCAGTGTTCTTTACCACATTGATGCTGAACCTTTCGTCTGCCGTCATTCAAGCTAGATGATTCTAGTGCCCTTTTTCTTCTTCTTCTTCTTCTTCTTCTTCTTCTTCTTCTTCTTCTTCTTCTTCTTCTTCTTCTTCTTCTTCTCCATTTTCCGGATAGCCTTTCTACATTCCTCTGGTACGCCTTGCTAGGCTCGAGCATGTCTTTGTAAGAAGCATGACGTACTACACGTAATTCAAACTGGAAACGAAGGGGACACAACCACCGTTTCAGCACCGGAAGTGAACGATGACTCTTTTCACAGGTTACACAAGAAAGCTTGCAAAATGCAGACATTTTTAATTTGTGGGGTTATGACTTTTTTCTTTTTTTAATACACAATTTCTAAATATACAAATTCGATCAATAAAAGATTTGAATTTTGTTCTCCGAGGTGTTAAGGTGAATATTAATATTTTTGTTCCTTGTTTATTCTTACTGGTGAACAAAGCACAACCGACAGATGCTGCTGCTGTTGCTGATTTCTTCGGTTGCATACTGTAGCCAGCAAACCGTGCCGTATAGTACTCCTAGTATCCATTACGTTCTCGTGACGCCACCGTCTTGAAAGCTTCTATATATGCTAATGGAGGGGTTATGTGGTAAAGCGAAAGTAAAACATACTCCCTCCTATATAGCGCTCTTATAGCGCACAGAGCTAGCTCAAGGCGATGACCGAAATAAAGATCTCACCCAAATACGCAAGAATGACGCATCAAAACACTGAGTAAACTCCCGATGAACTGAACCACTCTTGGGAGCACGAGTGTTTTGTTTTTTACTTTTTTTCTTTTTTGTTGTTGTTTTTATTTATTTATTTATTTCATTTATTTATTTATTTATTTATTAGTATATTTATTTATTATAATTACTTTTTGTAGACTGCCACTTGACCAATTTTTACAAGCCAATTGCGGTTGGATCATGGACTAAAATGGACTAAATCTCCTGTTGGTAGACTTTTATAGACTGTTTCTTTTGAAATTATGTTATGAAAGAGTTCAAATGTTTTAAAAGTTACATTTTCAATGTCTAGTATCACCTAAATGTGTGAACAGGCATTACATTAAAGACTGATTGATTGACTAAAAGTAAACCATCGCCGACCGAGGCAAGGTCAAAGTTAAAAAAAAAGCGAGACATATTATGTAGCGACGTGTGTTTTACACTGAACATTTGTCTCCATTCATGTAAATATGTCTTTCTCTGTCTCTCTCTGTCACGAACTGGCTAGTGTTAACTCTGCTTATTACTATTTAGCCATGTGTAGTCTTTGTAACAGTAGAGAGTCAGTATATTACACAGCAGACCACACACCGCGAGCCCGACCCACATCGCAGTGACTCAGCACTTGAGCTTTGAATCGAACCGTTTTAACCAATCAGAGCAGGCTCAGTGGGTAGAGCAGTCGTGTGTGAGACGAGGTAGAGTCAACATCTCCACAGCTAGA
Organism: Oncomelania hupensis; assembly: GCA_036898135.1. Taxonomy (NCBI): domain Eukaryota; kingdom Metazoa; phylum Mollusca; class Gastropoda; order Littorinimorpha; family Pomatiopsidae; genus Oncomelania; species Oncomelania hupensis. The sequence continues at coordinate 151,552,254 of CM072511.1, read as the reverse complement.
GAAATCTCTACACTCATAGACCAGGAAGCAGGACTTTGCAATCTTAGAATTCTCTCAAGTCATCACGGGCCTGAACTTGTCAAACAGGTAAATGAACACCCTTCTGTTTCATCGTGATATATTTGTATTATTGTTGAAATTATGTTTGTGGAATTTGCTATGCATAAATGTGAATTGTTAATCCGAATTTGCCGTACCACGTGGAAGAGCCGAGCACGAGGCGAAACACGACCGGTTGCGCCGCCATGTTGTATCCCGTACGGAACCACTGTTGTTTAACTTATATGTATGTTTGCAGACCAGTGGCTGTACCACTGAATGTTTATATTATTATTAATTCTGTATGTGTATAGTTAGACACGATTTATATTTATGTATGTATAGGAATTTAGAGTGAGATTCCAGTGGAACCCGGAAGTAGCAGAATGTTCGTCGCTTATGTATAGAGATGTGGAGCTATCACTGAGGGCTACTTTGGCTTTCAGTGAGACGCTCTGCACAAACCGATTATTCAGGGTTGTGCAGAATTTCGTCTCTTATATTACAGACGAGCAGGCGAGCTATCCCGAGCTATCCCGAGCTATCCTGTGCACCCCACTCCACAGAAACGACTAGTTGGTTGAGGAGACTCTGCCGCACAAGCCGGAAAGAGCTACCTTGAAAAACCCCCTACAAGACCCCACAGCGTGGCAAGGGAACCCAACTACACAACTACCCAGGTGGACCAGAAGCTACCTCACAGAAGGACTTCGCACGCTCCATCTAGCAGTTAAGTGAACACGCCAAGGTGCACTTAAACTGATCATAACAGGACCACAGTAGTCCAACTCTTCAGAAACTGTAAAACGGACCACAGTAGTCCAAATCTACATGAAATATACTAGCAAAGTGCCCGAGGAAGATATAACAGCTGCCTAGACTATCAGCGATCGAACTATTAGCAGTGACTGAGACTTTTTAAGTTAGATTAGTACTTAGAGAATCTTGTATAGAGTAGAAGAAATAAATGTGTGATTTTAACTGTTATCAAGTGGCTGGACTACATATGATTCATAGCCGTGTGAAAGCTAGTGTGACAGTATTCTTTTACCATTTTTCTATCTATTTCTGTACCCCAACCTTAACACAGAACGAGCTAAACAAATAAATTTATTAAAGTAATTCATAGGGTGACTTACTAGCAGTTCCCACCGAATAAACGTGAGGGTCCATAATTCCATTGTGCAGAGCCCATAAACCCCACGTGACACTTTAATTGGCGAGCCTAGCCAGGATCTGTGTATAATAGGAATTGGGTATAACCGGACCTAAGTACAATAAAATTAGATAACAGTAGGAGTAGTAGAATAACTTAGAATAGTGGTAACAAGGACTGATCAGTTGGGTGCACTATTCTTTAGTTAAAAACTTTTTTGCTTCAAATATTTTTGTGCCTGTATGTTGCATTGTTCTTTTGCAGGTTTTGCTTAAATAACTGTTGTATGCCATTTGACTCTTGTTTTATTCTATTATTGATTACGAATTTGAATGTCTTTGCATTGTTGTTATTGACTTGCAATATTGCTAGTGTTTTGGTATTCCACGTGATTCAGAGGTTGTTCATAGACACGTTTGGCAATGTCGGACCCAGTGGCCTTGAGATTGCGCTTCAAGGAATTAGGGGAAGCTTTACACTTAGCAGGGGGAGACCTAATTGCGTATATCAATGCAGAGGTAGAGAAACAGGAGGCTAAGGCAGAGAGAGCAGCAGAGAGAGAGGCGAAGAAACTCGAAGCGGCAGAGAGAGCTGCAGAGAGAGAACAGAAAAAAGCAGAACTAGCAGCAGAGCAGAAGAAACTAGCATTAGAAGCAGAGCAAAAGAAAGCAGAGTTAGAAGCAGCAAGAGAACAGAAGAAATTAGAATTAGAAGGAGAACAGAAGAAGGTAGCATTAGCAGCAGAGAGAGAAGCAGAAGTTAGGAGATGGGAGTATGAGCGGGCAGAAAAAGAAAAAGAAAGGGCAGAAAAAGAAAAAGAGAGGGAAGAAAAGGAAAAAGAAAGACAGCATGAGTTAGAGCTAAGAAGATTGGGATCAGGAGCTTCAAGTTCTTCCTCAACCCCTTCCCACTCAGATCAGCTAGAGGTAGCCCCCAACCCTGTACAAGGAATGTCATTTCCACTGGGAACATTCAATGAGAGAGAAGAAGGTCTAGATCTCTATCTGACTAGGTTTGAGCGTCTAGCAACAGAGTATAAACTAGATCCCACTCATTGGTCTTTTAAGCTTAGTCAAGGGCTTAGAGGAAAGGCTTATGACATCTACAGTAAGCTACCGACTGACAGAGTGACTGACTATCACAAAGTAAAAGAGGCACTCCTAACGGGATTCGAACTAACAGGAGAATGCTACCGGCAAAAATTCCGCACCAACCGGAGAGTGAAAGGAGAGAGCTATGCGCAGTTCGCGGATCGGTTGTCCACAACGCTGGATAAGTGGATTAGCCAGTCAGCCACGGCTAAGACGTATGATGGACTGACAGAACTGTTAGTATGGGAACAGCTACGGGAAACCATGACCCCCGAGCTGAGAACATTCTCAGTAGAGCAGGGCGCGGAAAGACTGGAAGATCTGGTCAAGGTCGCAGATAGGTACGTGGCCGCACACGGAGAAGCCAAGAGCTTCAGGCGAGACCTAAAGCCTAACGGGAAAGAGGCACAGAAACGAAGCCCTAACCGGGAAGAGCGCACCGCGAATAAGCCGAATAACCCCAGACCTGGGCAAAATAAAGGACCCAACACGGAATTCGGGAAAAGAGGTCCCGCAGAACAGAGACGGTATTGTTCGTTCTGCAACAGAAACAATCACTCCACCGCAGAATGTTTCAAGTTGGCCGCACAACGTAGGGAAGAGCGCGAAAGCCGGCCAGCGCACAGAGTTCTAACTCAAAGCAGCGGTAACAAGCCACACACAATCGGAGATCACCCATCGGTGACAGACACGGTCAAGGTCAACGGAAAAGAAGCGAACTGTCTGTATGACACAGGTCTATCATACGACGCGATAGTTAGCGAATCTCTTGTATCGCGCGCGGACTTGACAGACAAGACAGTCGACTTACAAGGAGCAGACTTGACGAAACCGACGACTACTTGCCCAATAGCTTGGATCGAAGTAGAGAGTAGGTACGTCACAGGACGAATCCAAGCAGCTGTTTTACAGAAACCCCTGTATGATCTAGTGCTAGGTTGTAGGTATGTGTTCTTAGGCACGCCCCCCAAAACTGTAGAGATAGCTGCAGTGCAAACCAGGGCCCAAGCTAAAACCCAACCACCCCAGCCCGAGTTCGCTCCGAATCCAGGACTCGAAGAGATCAAAACAGCACAGAAAGAAGACACCTCGATAGCGAAGTGCTTCCAGAAGCTACCCAAGGCGCACACACCCCCGCACAAGGGAGACTTCTACATGGAAGAGGGAGTTCTACATCGACAAGGAGATGGAGATCACACCCAACTAGTACTACCAGCCACCCTTCGAGCCCAAGTACTAGAACTAGGCCACAGCATGCCACTCAGCGGACACATGGGAATTGGAGCCACAGTGCAGAGAATCAGCGCACACTACTATTGGCCAGGAATCACGGAGGATGTCAAGCGCTACGTGAAATCTTGCCACCAATGTCAACGATATTCCCCGCGACATCACACCGTACCAGTTACCTTAGGACCATCAGTAGTAGTCGGCGTGCCATTCCAGCAAGTCTCAGTAGACATAGTAGGACCACTGCCCATGACCAAGAAGAGGAACAGATTTCTACTCACACTCGTCGACGCATGTACGATGTGGTGCGAAGCAGTCCCGTTGCCAGCGATCGAGACCAAGAAGATTGCAGATGCACTCATCGCCATCTTTACCAGAGTCGGATTCCCGGACAGCATTAGAACGGACAACGGATCTCAGTTCACCGGCCGCCTGATGCAAGACGTGTTCGAGTTGATACAAGTTCATCACATTCGCACACCACCATACCACCCAGCCAGCAACGGACAAGTAGAAAGACTGAATGGAACCCTTCTCACCATCCTCAGGAAAGTCGCCGACGACAATCCAGAAGCGTGGGACACCTACGTGAATGCGGCACTGTTCGCATATAGAGAAACGCCCCATGCAGCCACAGGCTACACCCCGTCAACATTGCTATTCGGCAGACCTCTAGCAGGACCGCTAGAAGCCCTACGCAGAAGTTGGACGGAAGCCAAGATAGACGACACACCAAGAGGTGCCACCAAGTACGTCGCAGACCTGCAGGAAACCCTCAAAGCAACGTGGAAGAAAGCTGGTGAAGCACTGAAGAAGGCAAGAGCCCGTCAGGCGAAGTACTACAACCGCCACGCGAAGGACAGAGAACTGCAAGTCGGCGATCAAGTGCTACTCTTACTTCCAAGTGGAACCAACAAGCTGGACATCGCTTGGAGAGGACCGTACCGGGTGACTGCCAAGAAATCCAAGACAGTCTACCAAGTAGAGGTGAACGGGAGAGCCCGATACCACCACATCAATCTCCTCAAGAAGTATACGGACAGACCAGCGACCCCCAGCACTCACAACTTGCTAGCCATCGCCATCGCGGAAGAAGGAGAAAGCATGGAGACCAATGCAGTAGAGTATCCCCTGCACTCCAAAGAAACCTACAAAGACGTGATACTCAACGGAGACCTAGCCGCTAAACAGCGACAGCAAGTACTACAGGTCATTCGACAACATCAGACTGTGCTCACAGACCGACCAGGGAGGACAGACCTCGTCGAAGTAACCTTAACGGTGACCGACCCAACACCCGTCCGCCAGAAGCTCTACCCGATGCCACTGTCTCAGCAGCGAGCCATCAAGGAAGAGATAGACACTTTACTGGCAGCCGGAATCATCTCAGAGTCTACTTCACCCTACAGCGCAGGCACGGTATTGTTGCGAAAACCCAACGGAGAGCATCGACTGTGCATCGACTTCAGACTCCTGAATGCGGTAACGCAGTTCCAGCCAGAGCCACTCCCGGACCAGACAGACCTATTTGCCAAGCTACAGCGAGCGAAGTACTTCTCACGCATCGACCTCAGCAAAGGATACTACCAGATACCAGTGCAACCGCAAGTCCGAAAGTACCTAGCGTTTAGCACTATGGAAGGACACTTCGAGTTCAATGTACTTCCATTCGGACTCCACAACGCACCCAGCATCTTCAGCGCAATGATGCGAAAACTCCTGGCACCCCTGAGCAGCGAGCACCTACATTCGTTTATGGACGACATCCTCATCGCAACACCTACGTGGGAGGAACATGTCACGCTCCTACAGCAACTACTCGCCCGCCTCAGAGACACAGGATTGACGGCAAGACCTACCAAATGTCAGATTGGATTCACAGAGCTAGAATTTCTGGGACACACCATCAGTCAAGGAAGCCTGCGACCGGTAGAAAAGACAGTGAAACGCCTACTCGACGCTCCTAGGCCCAAGACAAAGAAGGAAGTGCAGTCATTTCTAGGACTCTGCGGCTTCTACCAGAAGTTCATCCCCAACTACAACAGCATCGCCGTGCCACTGACAAATGGAACCCGGAAAATCGCCCCGGACAAAGTAGTTTGGACAGCGGAATGTGAGACAGCCTTCCAAACACTCAAGGACAGAATGACCTCGGCGCCAGTACTCCACCTACCCGATTTGACTCAGCCATTCGTTCTTCGCACCGACGCAAGCGACTTAGGCCTCGGAGCAGTACTGCTACAGCGCGACCCCAAGAATGCAGAGACGCTATTCCCTGTCGCCTACGCCAGCAGAAAATTGAGACCCGCCGAGACCCACTACGCCACGTCGGAGAAAGAATGCCTTGGACTAGTCTGGGCCATACAGAAATTCCAACTCTACCTGTATGGGACCCACTTCACAGTTCAGGTGGACCACCAACCACTATCGTTCCTGGCAGCCTCCAAGTCTTTGAACTCTCGCCTGATGCGATGGGCACTCACCCTTCAGGCATACTCATTCCAAATCGAGTACATCCCCGGCAAAGAGAACCACGGAGCCGACTACCTCAGTCGCCATCTCGTGGAGGACACAGCAGCTGTCGCCCACCCAACACAACTAAGGGCCACAGCACCAGAATTCGTCCCCGCCCAGTAATACCCTGTCACTAGTGTCCATAGCTACCTGGCACAGCATTGCAGCTCAGGTAGAGCAACTTAATTAGTTTGTAAATAGGACCCTAGGATAGTGCAGCGTTAAACTAGGCTCTGTAGTAGAAAAAGGTCGAATCCAGTAGTCATCGCCTTTTTTCAGTTGAGGGAGCCTGTCACGAACTGGCTAGTGTTAACTCTGCTTATTACTATTTAGCCATGTGTAGTCTTTGTAACAGTAGAGAGTCAGTATATTACACAGCAGACCACACACCGCGAGCCCGACCCACATCGCAGTGACTCAGCACTTGAGCTTTGAATCGGACCGTTTTAACCAATCAGAGCAGGCTCAGTGGGTAGAGCAGTCGTGTGTGAGACGAGGTAGAGTCAACATCTCCACAGCTAGAGAAATCTCTACACTCATAGACCAGGAAGCAGGACTTTGCAATCTTAGAATTCTCTCAAGTCATCACGGGCCTGAACTTGTCAAACAGGTAAATGAACACCCTTCTGTTTCATCGTGATATATTTGTATTATTGTTGAAATTATGTTTGTGGAATTTGCTATGCATAAATGTGAATTGTTAATCCGAATTTGCCGTACCACGTGGAAGAGCCGAGCACGAGGCGAAACACGACCGGTTGCGCCGCCATGTTGTATCCCGTACGGAACCACTGTTGTTTAACTTATATGTATGTTTGCAGACCAGTGGCTGTACCACTGAATGTTTATATTATTATTAATTCTGTATGTGTATAGTTAGACACGATTTATATTTATGTATGTATAGGAATTTAGAGTGAGATTCCAGTGGAACCCGGAAGTAGCAGAATGTTCGTCGCTTATGTATAGAGATGTGGAGCTATCACTGAGGGCTACTTTGGCTTTCAGTGAGACGCTCTGCACAAACCGATTATTCAGGGTTGTGCAGAATTTCGTCTCTTATATTACAGACGAGCAGGCGAGCTATCCCGAGCTATCCCGAGCTATCCTGTGCACCCCACTCCACAGAAACGACTAGTTGGTTGAGGAGACTCTGCCGCACAAGCCGGAAAGAGCTACCTTGAAAAACCCCCTACAAGACCCCACAGCGTGGCAAGGGAACCCAACTACACAACTACCCAGGTGGACCAGAAGCTACCTCACAGAAGGACTTCGCACGCTCCATCTAGCAGTTAAGTGAACACGCCAAGGTGCACTTAAACTGATCATAACAGGACCACAGTAGTCCAACTCTTCAGAAACTGTAAAACGGACCACAGTAGTCCAAATCTACATGAAATATACTAGCAAAGTGCCCGAGGAAGATATAACAGCTGCCTAGACTATCAGCGATCGAACTATTAGCAGTGACTGAGACTTTTTAAGTTAGATTAGTACTTAGAGAATCTTGTATAGAGTAGAAGAAATAAATGTGTGATTTTAACTGTTATCAAGTGGCTGGACTACATATGATTCATAGCCGTGTGAAAGCTAGTGTGACAGTATTCTTTTACCATTTTTCTATCTATTTCTGTACCCCAACCTTAACACAGAACGAGCTAAACAAATAAATTTATTAAAGTAATTCATAGGGTGACTTACTAGCAGTTCCCACCGAATAAACGTGAGGGTCCATAATTCCATTGTGCAGAGCCCATAAACCCCACGTGACACTCTCTGTCTCCCTCTGTCTCTCTCTCTCTCTCTCTCTCTCTCTCTCTCTCTCTCTCTCTCTCTCACGAAGGAGACTCGAACTTGGGTTTCCATCGCACGCCAGCGCGAGCACTCTATCCACTGAACAATTCTACCCCTCTCCTCCCAATCCCTCGCTCCTTCCCCCTCCTTTGTTAATCTATCAGTAGCCATGACATTCTCGTGTTGCATGCAGTCTTTCAGTGGACGGTTTCGAAATGTTAATAGAGGTGTTGCATGTGAAGGAACGACAGGATTACGATCTTCCTATCAGCAACACAGCTACTATTCAAAAATCTTCCCAAACCTCCCAAACAAAGCTCGGACGATCACTCAGAAATGCATGCAAAGCCATCACGTTGCCGCATGCTAGTTGTCAAAACGAAGAGACGAGCTTTAAATTGTGTCCCAAGGAGACGAGAACCCCGTCATGTCATTCAAGTAAGCGTCCCTCCTGGATTTCTCTGAACGAGGCGGGAGGCCTATCAAGCGAAATGTATATCTATGCATCCTGAAATCCATGTGATTTTTTTCTGACAGAGACCATATCCAGATGACCCGAACACCTCTCCCGATTCCAACCAAATAGCCTACGTTTAGGGAGGCAGTATCAATAGATAACAAGTTCTTCTCTGCGGGATGTACATGTCTCTGTAGTCACAAAATGTGCTTGTATAATTCGTGAGACTTTCAACTGGATCTTCTTCTTGGCCGTCTTCTTCTAATCTTTTTAATTTTTTTAAAATTTTTATTTTAGTACGACCGACGTTATCCGGATGAATACTTTAACAACTTCTTTTTTTCTTCCGCAGAAAAGCTGTTAAAAGTTCCGCGTCGAAACCTAAAAACTGTTGGCGAGCGCGGTTTCAGTTTCACTGCTCCATCTCTCTGGAACGCACTTCCTGTCGGTCTGAGGAACTTGGAAGATATTTATATATTTAAAGCCCAACTGATAACATACCTTTTTCGCTTAGCTTTTGATTAACTTACTCGCATCTCCCCTCCCCACCCTATCCCTCTTTCATCTTATAGGGAGTCTTATGTGTAACATAACAATATTTGTGTTTCGTTGTTGGTAGATGTACCTCCATACATACATGTAATCCTTTTGTATATTGTAAGTGAATGCGTGTGAATGCGCAAAGAGTCTCTGAGTTTTGCACTATATAAATTTTATTCAGTATTATTATTATTATTATTATTATTATTATTATTATTATTATTATTATTATTATTATTATTATTATTATTATTTTTATTATTATTATAATTATTATTTTCCGCATTTTTATTGTCTTTCTTACTATTACTAGTAACTAGTTACTATTTTCTGACTGCTGCGGCTACTACTACTGCTGCTACTGCTACTACTACCAATTCTTCGTCGCAGTCTTCTTTTAAAAAAAATGTATTTTATCACTTTTATATAGCGCTTGTTCAGCTCAAGAGCTGCCTGCTCAAGGCGCTGGTCGATACAGGCTCTACCTCAGGCCGCTCGAGGTGCCTACCTGCAACTTTTGGGCGCATGGTCTGACGCCCAGACGACTGAGCACAATCCTGAGCGACCGAGATGTGGAGAAGGGGCGTAGTGCATCCTGGTTGTATTTGTGTAGACGGCACTCACCCGTCTAGGACATGAGCGTCAGGATATTTAAAGTCCATGATATGAAATGCGAGCTTTTACAGACTAGATCTCGGTTTATACTCTAATCCGAAGAGTATATGCACAGTATCTCAGAGTAACGTTTAAAGTTTTAATTCATTCTCTTCTTCTTCTTCTTCTTCTTCTTCTTCTTCTTCTTCTTCTTCTTCTTCTTCTTCTTCTTCTTCTTCTTCTTCTTCTTCTTCTTTCTTTTTCTTCTTCTTCTTCTTCTTCTTCTTCTTCTTCTTCTTCTTTATCAGTACAACTTATTTTATCAGTACAATTTACAGTATTTTATCAGTACAACTTATTTTATCAGTACAACTTATGTTAATCTGATGAAAAAAAATAAATAAATAAATAAAAATTGATGCAACAACAACTTCTTAATAATAATAATAATAATAATAATAGTAGTAGTAGTAGTAGTAGTAGTAGTAGTAGTAGTAGTAGTAGTAGTAGTAGTAGTAGTAGAAGCAGTAGTAGTAGTAGTAGTAGTAGTAGTAGTAGTAGTAGTAGTAGTAGTAGTAGTAGTAGTAGTAGTAGTAGTATTTTACTCCAGGCCGTCAAGGAGGTTTGAACCACTGCCGTACAGGCTGCAATGTTATCGCCCGACAGCCTTCTTCTCCTTCTCCCCCTCCTTTTCCACGTTTTTCACCGTATTTTTTTTATTATATAAGAAATAATCGATAGAATATTTGTTAAATATTGTTTGTTTGTTTGTTTGTTTTTAACCCCAAATTAGCATGAATTTAAATCTACAAACCTACAAAAAGTTTGGTAATTGCCTACAACAGAATCAACTCTCTTGAATGCAAGAATGGATTTCAAAGCAGACTATAATATTTAGCCCTGAGTTTACTCAAGCTCATTGCTACGCCCTATTCATATATTTTGCTTCCCGTGTCCTTGGAAACTCTTTTTTTTCCCTGCTGTTTTCCATTTTGTTCCCCCAGAACTGTCACTTTCTCTCTTGACGTCTGCTTCCAATCCCCACAATGGAGTTGCCTCGCTTTCGTCATCATTTCCGGTGCATGACATCCGGCTCCTCCTTCAGTGAGTTGGCGAGGCGCCACAATCACTTTATCGGATTTCCTGCATACACATTCACTCCTGGATATCCCATTAATTTTCCGGTTGTTCTCCCCCCCCCCCTCCCACTACCCCCCTCGCTCTCCCTCCCCATCCCCCTCCGCCCCTCTCTCTCTCCCTCCACCCCTCTCTCTCCCTCCCCCTCACTCTCCCTCCCCCCTCCCTCTCCATCCACCTCTCCCTCCCTCCCTCTCTCCCTCCCTCCCTCCCCCTCCCCCCCTCTCTCTCTCTCTCTCTCTCTCTCTCTCTCTTAGATATATGCAAAAAGCCGTATGTAGTTCTTTCGCTTTGAATTATTTCTTTCTCCTCTTGCTCGATTTTTTCCCCCCTCTTCTTCTGGTCTTTGGTCTTATTCTCGAACATTCGCATTTCAGAGTCCTCTGTAGTCCTTTCTCCGAGCATTTCTTTGTAGCGTTTTTGTTATCTTGATTCGGCCGTTTTGTAAAATTTTACACTATAAACGCTTTGGGATAAAACGAAGTTCTAGTGCATGTTTTTACCAGTATTTGGGTGTCCCGTGTTTGCATTCTTTTTTGTCTTTTCTTGTAGTTAATGTGTGTGTGTGCGTGTTTGTGTGTGTGTGCGGAGGTGTTTGTTTCGTGTGTGTGTGTATGTGTGTGTGTGTACGGACATGTGTGTGTGTGCTTCAAAACAGCTTCAGCCGTACGGTCCATTTGTGTGTGTGTGTGTGTGGGGAGGGGGGGGGTGTTTTAAGAGGGGTGAGGACAGTTATCCCAAATATTTGTTTCTAGTTGTTATTTGTAGTCCTAAAACAAGTTACTTTCAAAGGGAATCGGACGAGTATTATTTATTGCAGTGTAGTAGTAACAATCATTCATTCCTCTGCCCCCCACCCACCCCACCCCTCCCACTTATTAATTTTCTTCTTCTGCTAGCATATCGCCAATTATGAGAGCCGTTAAACTTCAAAGCTCATTTTATTCATTATTATTATTATTCTTATTATTCTTATTCTTCTTCTTCTTCTTCTTCTTCTTCTTCTTATTATTATTATTATTATTATCATTATTATTATTATTATTTTTATTATTATTATTATTATTATTATTATTATTATTATTATTATTATTATTATTATTATTATTATTATTATTATTATTGCTATTATTATTATTATTAATATTATTATTATTATTATTATTATTATTATTATTATTATCATCATCTTCTTCTTCTTGTTTTTTCTTCTTATTTCTTCTTGTTCTTGTTCTTCTTGTTCTTGTTCTTCTTGTTCTTCTCCTCCTCCCACTCTCCATCTCTGTCTGTGTCTGTCTCCCTCTCTACCTCTCTCTATTCCCTGCAGTCCCTATAAAAAAAATTTAACAACAGGTGCTGGGTGGCACACGTAAAGTCTAAATAAATAAACCAAACTTGAACCAACTCCCTCCTGTAGTTGGGGAGAAAATAGAATTAGAAAAAAAGAACAAGAAATGTGACATCACCTTTATGACGTCACCCAAAATGCATACATATTTTTGTCATCTGGTAGAGTTCACTGTTTCCTAACTAAATACCAAGCTTAAAAGAAATCCGTTTATTAGTTTCAGAGAAAAAGTGCGCAAATGTAAACGCCGGACGCCGGAAGGACACAGCCCCAAACACCAGTTTGCAGGCTTTTTATAGATCGAGAACTATTAAAAACTAGAAAGGCAAAGCCCATATGATTCATATGGTCTTTATGAAAGACGGACGGACGAACGGACTTTTTTTTTTAAAAACATATCATTTCTTGACGTTTTTTTTTTAGGTCTCATTTCGCACAGATTTGCCAAACTGTGGAAAAATTCATTTTTGGGGTGAGTACATAGTCTCACATTGCTATGCATGTGAGTGAAAAAGTAATATTTAAACAGAGAAATGAAGGAAGGATATCTTTTTTTTGGGGGGGGGACTAGCTAGATCGTTCTATTTTGTACATGCGTCTGGTCCTTTCCATCAGGTTGGTAATATCATCGTCCTCTGCTCTGAGCGAGTCTCTCGCTCTTCAGTTCAGTACTTCATTCGAGCATCTCAGACATCAAAAGTCTTGTGAAAGTATACTTCTGCCTCGTTTTTCTTTTGCTGCTTCGTGCTATGATGTAGGAAGGCTGGGTGCTTTTGTTACGTTGGCTCCACAATACCGGGCCGTCTCGGTAAATATTAGGCCACTGGGGCGACGATAGTAATTCTATGTTTTGATGACTTTTTTTTCTTTTCTATAGACATTCTATTAACACGAAGGATTGCATGAACTTCATTTCTACCTTACAATAAGAAATACAGCCTCTTTTTTTTAATATACTAATAATAATACACCACCTCCAAAGCCTATGGAATGGAAATAAGTGCAGAGAAGACCAAAATGATGACCAACAACACCAATGGCATCAATACGGACATCAAAGTCCAAGGCCAATCCCTCGACACAGTGCATAGCTTCAAATATTTAGGAGCCATTGTATCAGACAATGGGTCCCGACAGGAAGTCCTCTCCAGGATCGCACAAACAACTGCTGCCCTGACAAGGTTGAAGCCCATTTGGAAAGACAGGACCATCAGTCTACATTCCAAAGTAAGACTGCTGCGCTCCCTTGTCATCTCCATCTTCCTATATGCTTGCGAAGCATGGACCCTCACAGCAGATCTCCAACGAAGAATACAAAGCATGGAGATGAGGTGCTACAGAAGACTTCTGGGCATTTCCTATACCCAACACATCACCAACGACGAAGTCCGACAGACCATCACACAAGCTATTGGACAACATGATGACCTGCTAACAGTGGTGAAGAAACGGAAACTTCGGTGGTATGGCCACGTCACCAGATCATCAGGCCTTGCAAAGACTATTCTGCAAGGCACAGTGCAAGGAGGTAGAAGAAAAGGGAGACCGAAAAAGAGGTGGGAGGACAACATTCGAGAATGGACTGGTTTGACACTGAGCGAAGCCATCAGGGCTGCTGAGGACAGAGAAAGATGGAGTATGCTGGTTAAACGATCATCTGTGGTGCCCCTACGACCTTCGGGTTACGGGACAGGATAGGATAGGATAGGAATAATAATACCACCGACCAATAAATATCCTTCAAAGCAGAGACAATTCAGAAGAGCGGATGAGGTTCCTTGAGCTAGGACTACCACTAGCGGGCGAGTTTTATTTTCATTCTTAAGGATAACAACAGGCGCCCGGATGGGCAATGTGAGCGGAGTCAATACTACTTAAACGAGCGCCTGTGAAAGCAACTGTTTGGTGAGGCACATGCTTCACATCAGCATTAGATCGTTTCATTTATTCACCGACAGTCGGTAAATAAAGTTGAAACTGACTGTTCTTGATCAGCGCAATTACTCCCTGTGATCAATCTGCTCATCCCATTCCCGCGCCCCTTTGATAGCCTTTTTAATGGCCCATCGATCGGACAGTAGTAGATCTATATGCGGACGCCTTAATGCATTGCTGCACCATAAATATGGACCAGTATTATTACGACCAGTGTAAATGATGCTATGAAAGGATGGGCAATAAAAATTGACGTCTCCAACCCGTGGGCCTTTGAGAGACACTTGAAACGATACCAGTAAAATGCTAAGAAAAATGACAAGTAAAAACATTATCTTGCAAAACTGTACATGTAAGATTAAATACTAAAACAGAATTTTAAAAAAAATGATATAAAAAACAAACAAACATCTAACACATATTTTACAATATAAAACGCCGTAAGAATGCAGCAAAAGCAGTGATAAAATGCACATTGAATCGTTCCAATTTGAGGTACTCACGATGTATGTATGAGAGAGCGAAAGAGAAGAGGAGAGAGAGAAAGAGAGAGAGAGAGAGAGAGAAAGAGGGGGGGGGGGGGTCACATTATTCAAATCAATTAGCCTACAGGACTTATGTACAAGTCCCAGACAAACGACGAGGCCATTCTCCAACCACTTTCTGCAAAATAGGACGTAAAACTGGGTGACTGAAACACACTCTCACTCTCCAACAACAACCTTAACGTTACAGAAAGAAAAGACTGAATGTCTTCACAAACAAAAATAGGTTAGTGGGATAAAATCTGACTTCAACACTTTTGTTTGGAGTCTGTAAAACATGGGCAGCAAATGTACCTGTAATTTTGGGAATGCACCGTCACCTAAACCATAGCAATCAACCCAGCCTTTTTTGAGAAAGTAGACACGCCAGGGCAGCCCTGTACACGCAGTAGGCTATTGTTAATTTCATTCTTTTTACATAGCGCTTATCCAGCTCAAGAGCTGCTCAAGGCGCTGGTCGATACCGGGGATAACTCAAACGGAACTCAGAGGCTCCCACATGCTGCTTTTGGACCATCCTCTGACGCCCCCGAAAAATAAGCACTATTTTGGGTCACCGGGTGATGGGGGGAAAGGGAGCAAATGCTAGTTGGGTGTATTTGTGTAGGTCACCCTCACCCGTTTAGGACATGAGCGTCAGGATCTTTAAAGTCCGTGCAGATGGAATGCGTGCGCGCACTGGCTAGACCTTGGCTTATACTCTCATTCGAAGGAATATCGTTGCTACGATTGAGTCAGGCACAATAGTTCCGATCATTTTATTTTGCAAAACATGCAATAATAGGGTGTGTTTACCTTTGATTTGATTCTGCGCTGTTGCAAGAAAAAGGTTTGTTGAATGTTGATAATTTTCGTGGATCAATATTGTTGTAGTATCGTTAAGAATGTTCTAGAATTGCTTGTTTACAGTCGATCGAATTTTCCAGATCTATCGGGCGCTAGCTTTAAAACTGAGGAATGTTCTATGACGTAAGACAAGGCATAGTTCCGGTGACGAGTTTTTTCTTGTTTGGGTGTTATTGCGTCATTCTGGAATGTTCGAAGTTTCTCTGGATTGCAAAGAAACTATATACTGTACTGTCTGCTTGTAAAAAAAAAATTTTTTGAGTGATATTCGGAAAGCGATCTTGTATGCAGTTGTTGGAGTTTGTTGAATACACTTGGAAAAATTTATACGACGACTCCTGCCTTGTTGCTGAGTGAACAGGTTGCGTGGATAAACGAATTCGAGTTAAACATCATAATTCAAGCATCGGGGCTGAATCGACGATTGATAAATACGTGTAGCAATTGTTTTGAAATATATCAGGGTTTTCTTCGCTTCTACCTGTTTGAGGGCCTAGACCAAGAGGCCACGCTAGCTATGGGTGTTCACGTGAGAGATCAGAGAGATAGAACACGATACTGTTGTTGCAGTATACTTTATATATAATGCCGCACGATAAGTGAGTGATCATCTTTTTTGCATGTCAAGGTTAGACTGAAGGGCTGCTTCTGATGTCTAACAGACTCATCCTGGATGGTTTTGTCAGCTCAGTGGGACGCACATAACCGAATTAAAGTAAGCTTACTATCAAGAAATGGTCACTGAATTTATTAAATGAATCTAATTTTTTTTATTTCTGTCTTCTGATCGCTGTTATATTTTTTTTCTACCTGCTCAGTTTGCGATTATATCGTAGGAAAACAAAAACGTCTTGTATTTTGTAGTTTGGGAAAACAAAAAAAAAAAAAAAAAGAGAGAGAGAGAGAGAGAGAGAGAGAGAGAGAGAGAGAGAGAGAGAGTTAGTTAGTCACTGCTTACAGGGTCCAGCGGACTGCAAATAGCCGAATCAGGACCCAAAATCAAGACCACAACATGGCTGAAAGAGGACCCACCCCTGATCCGAATACAAAATCTGCTGAAACAAACCCTAGTGGTAACACTGAAGGCACTCCACAGACGGTCACTTTACTTTATCGAGCCCCCGTTTACAAACACAAAATAGAATACAAACATAATTATAACATATCAACAAAACACATTAATATAAAATGCCTACATTGCAAAATAATAATATCATAGGAAGTCCTAGTGACCACCTGTCAGAAAGCGTCCATTATTCCCAAGCTGATCCAACAGACCTCACACACAAATGCCCCGAAGATTTTTCAAGAAAAAAGATAGGTGACTGGTCTAGCGAAAAAGATAGTATAGTAGACTGACAGAACAGGGTAGGAATGAGAAAGAACAAATGAGAAAGACAGCGACAGTGGGAATTTAAAGCACTATCCTATCCTATCCTGTCTCGTAACCCGGAGGTCGTAGGGGCACCACAGATGATCGTTTAACCAGCATACTCCATCTTTCTCTGTCCTCAGCAACCCTGATGGCTTCGCTCAGTGTCAAACCAGTTCATTCTCGAATGTTGTCCTCCAACCTCTTTTTCGGTCTCCCTCTTCTTCTACCTCCTTGCACTGCTGTGCCTTGAAGAATGGTCTTTGCAACGCCTGATGATCTGGTGACGTGGCCAGAGTTTCCGTTTCTTCACCACCTAAAGCACTAAATTTCCATAAAGTGGGGATGTTCTTCATATAGAAACCCCCGGCACTCCCACGGGGGCGAAGAGTGAGAAAGGGAGACTTTAATAAAGAACAATGACCTGAGAGAGAGAAAGTAGTAGTAGTAGTAGTAGTAGTAGTAGTAGTAGTAGTAGTAGTAGTAGTAGTAGTAGTAGTAGGAGTAGTAGTAGTAGTAGGAGTAGTAGTAGTACGCTTAGCAGTAGTAGTAGGTTCTATAAATTACATTACATTACATGATTATTGCTTTAGGTCCAGCGGACTCTTCCGAGCCAAATCAGGACCAGACAACCCCAGATCCGCATAGAAGGTCTGCTGAAACAACCCTTGTGGTAAAACTGAAGGCACTCCACCAGCCAGTCACTTTACAATAAAGACATCCCACGCAAGGGACGCTAAGGCTATACTCTAATTTACCCAACCCCAGTTTACAAAAACAAAATAGAATACAAACATCATTATAAAATATCAACAAAACACATACATATAAAATGCCTACATTGCTAAATAATATCATCATAGAAAGCCCTAGTGACCACCTGGCAGAAACGTCCAATATTCCCAAGCTGATCCAACAGACCTCACACACAAATAAGGAGTTTTTTTGCCGGAAGAGTTTTCAAGAAAAAGGGTAGGTGACTGGTCTAGCGAAGAAGAAGATAGTATAGCAGATTGATAGAACAGAGCAGGAATGAGAAAGAACAAATGAGAAAGACAGCGACAGTGGGAATTTAAAGCACTAAATTTCCAGAAAGTTGGGATACTATTTATACTGAAATCCCCGGCACCCCAACGGGGGGGAGGGGGGGAGGAGGGGGAGTGGATGGGGGTGGGTGGGTAGGTGGTGGAGTTATATAAATAAATTAATAAAAATGTAAATATTTAACATTCCAACATACTGCAACTCAGTACTCGCAACTCACTGTTAAAATCCATAAATTGTTAAAAAGAGAGAAAAACAAAGAGTGTCTGTAAGATAAGCGTCTGTGGAAGAAAAGTAGTTAACACATAAACTAATTCAGATAGATACAGCTAGAGATACATAATATTTACCCTCAAGCATTACACCAGAAATCATGAACGTCACATGTCACAAACGCCAACACTATTGAGGTCCTATCCTATCCCGTAACTCGGAGATCATAGGGGCACACAGATGATCGTTTAACCAGCGTACAGCGTACTCCATCTTTCCCTGTCCTCAGCAACCCTGATTGTTTCGCTCAGTGTCAAACTCAAATTCTCGAATGTTGTCCTCCCACCTTTTTTTCGGTCTCCCTCTTCCACTACCTCCTTGCACTGCTGTGCCTTGCAGGATGGTCTTTGCAAGACCTGATGATCTGGTGACGTTGTTTGTCTTCTATCCTCGCTACTGTGTCGAAAGTGAAGCACCGTCCGGTGCGGTTAGCACTTGGATGGGTGACCGCTAAGGTGTGAAGCGACAAACAACAACGCCCCCAGTTGACTCAACTGTGATTGAGTACCTACTCTCTTGAGGGTGGGGAAGGTAAAGCAGCGAGGGAGAGAGTTGGGCATCACCCTCATTACGCTGGCCCAAGATAAGTGTGATCTCCAACATCACGCTCCCCTACGGCTACAAGGCTATGGGACTACCTTTACCTTTTTTTTACCTTACCTCTTTTTCGGCTTCCTCTGTTCTTCTGCCTCCTTGCGCCGTGCCTAGCAGGATGGTCTTCGCAAGATCTTGATGCTCTGGTGACGTGGCCATACCCTCGGAGTTTCCGTTTTCTTCTTCTTTGAGTTCTCATAAGAGAAGAAAAAAACCGAGGCACGCCAAAAAGAGAACTACACCCACAAAGCTTTAAAGTAGCATTTTAGGCACACAAAATTGTCTGTTTACGGTTTTCCGACCGATCCTTTTTTTTTTTGGCCCGACCCTTTGATTATATTGTTTGTTTGTTTGTTTGTGTTTTTGTGATCGTCTAGGCAAACAAGTAAGAAAAAAGCCCACAAAAAAACACACCAAGGTGAAAGAGTTTTAGAAAAAAAAAGCCTATCTTCCGACCCTATCTTTTTTCCCCCTATGTTACCCTAAACAGACGTGTTTTTTTTTTTTTGGGGGGGGGAGGGAGGGGCCTTATATATACTAAGGTCTGAGTGTGAGAGAGAGACAAAGACAGAGAGAGAGAGAGAGAGAGAGAGAGAGAGAGAGAGAGAGAGAGAGAGAGAGAGAGAGAGAGAGAGAGAGAGAGAAGATGGGGTGGGGGTGGTTATCTTAAGGTTTATTACTAGTACTTCTTCTTCTTCTTCTTCTTCTTCTTCTTCTTCTTCTTCTTCTTCTTCTTCTTCTTCTTCTACTACTACTTCCTTTTCTTCTTCTACTACTTCTTCTTCTTCTTCTTCTACTTCTTCTTCTACTTCTTCTATTTCTTCTTCTTTTTCTACTTCTTCTTCTTCTATTCTTTCTTCGAGATCTACTTCTTCTTCTTCTTCTTCTTCTTCTTCTTCTTCTTCTTCTTCTTCTTCTTCTTCTTCTTCTTCTTCTTCTTCTTCTTTGCAAACTTAGTTCAGTTAAGCATATATTATTGTTGTTGTTTTAGTTGTTGTTAGCTTCAAGAGAGTGAGCGCAACAATAAAAATAATTAATTTTAGAATCAGTCATTGAAATCGATGTTGTTGACAGGAAGCGGAGTGTGTGTTCTGGGATCATTCATTATAAAGTAAATTACATGTGATAACCTGCACAGCGTTCTCTTCTGGTGAGAGCATTTGACTGAGAGAACGAGAGAGAGAGAGAGAGAGAGAGAGAGAGAGAGAGAGAGAGAGAGAGAGAGCGAGAGAGAGAGAGAGAACGAGAGAGAGAACGAGAGAGAGTGAGAGAGAGCGAGAGAGAGAGAGAGAGAGAGAGAGAGAGAGAGAGAGAGAGAGAGAGAGAGAGAGAGAAAGCACGACGAGACTATCAACTAAAAATTTGAGCAAACTGAAGAAACAAATCTACTTTAGCCTATAGCTTTATTATTTAACATGAAATTATATTTTAATAAGACCATTGTATGCAGATATATTATTTGCCGAAGTCATTTATAAAGATTTGTTGCTCGGTTCTACAAACTTCAATCCGTCTGCAACAACAACAGATGTTTTAGGACTGCTTGCTCTCTTTCAGTACTGCAAGTCCTGCGAAAGGAATCATTCTGTAATCTAAATCCTCAGTCATGTCTTGTCTGGGGAAAGAGGCAGGCTCTCATCACAGTGTCCAGGCAAAGTGGATTAAAGTACTAGAAGCTATTTTGGAATCAGTGGTTAAGTAAACGGTGGAATCATTGATGAACAATCTAAAAGCTATGAATGAACGTAGACTTAAAAGGACCGCAAATCGAAGGTTTAGTTTATTTTTACCCTAAAATTCGCATGATAAACGTGGGCTCTCGCGGGCTGGACCAAACCAATCGCTTTAAAGTTTTAAGTTTTCCAATTCTGTTCTCACAGGGAGTAATTTCTCATGTTTAACTGTACATCAATTAAAACGCTCTACTAGATGATATTTTTTGTATCGCTAAATCGGTAGCTACACGGGTTGCTATTAACAGGCACAGCGATTATGGAATTTATTGATTTACAAAATAAAAACACTTTCGAAAGAGATGTCTTTTTGTTGTTGAAAGCTCACTCTTTTTCGGTGAGGCAGCATTCACTGTGAATGTTAAACGGATCTGTCAAGAGGTGGGGGAGGTGGAAGGGAAAAAGAGAGAGAGAGAGGGAGGGGGAGGCGTGGTCAAAGTGCCTCTTTTGAAATATGCCGCTAATAGTGTCGTTTGTAACAGCACGTCATGCTCAGTATATGCATTTTGATTGTTACTTTTTTTTCCCCTAAAAGTACGCTTACAAACAGCTGGGCGTCTCGGTCGGTTTGAGATGGATCCTGTGTCGGCCATTGCATAAGAACAATTACATAGGCCTACATAAAATAAAGTCCTGTTTGCCGACGACTGAAGAGGTCATTAGTTCCCTAGTTGAAAGCATCCGTACCACATACGGACAGCATGCATACAGGGTGACGCGCAGAGAATCAAGAGGGAGTAAGATACGGAACTCTGATGCCTAGCTTCATTCAGCTTGGTCTCAAATATTATTCACAACTTTCCGGCACCTCTCATAAAAACTCGTGGGTATCGCCATTATAAATTAAAACGAGGTTATATGAAACCAAGTTCCGGTGTGGCTTGTTTTGCTTTTATCAAAGCTTGATGCGTGACTTTTAAATATGGCAAATTGCCGAAAACGACGATTGTTAGAGCCAGAAAACGAGTGGGATAAGTATAAAAACGGTGGAGGAAGTACATGCTCAGTGAAAGAATGCAAAAAACAATCGTAGAGGCCTGTATTTGTGGCGACTTCGGAGGTGCGTCGATCATCGACAGAAAGTGAAACAGGACCTGAAAACTCTTGTAGTTTTCCATAGCTTCGCCGTCGCAACCTTCACAAAACACGAAGTAACTGACTATCTTAGGCGAGCGTTGTGGCCATGTGGGCTAAGGCGGGACTAACTTGCCTTGTCCACAAGCCAGAAACCAATGGCGCCTGACAGGTGTGGGTTCGAGCCAGCATCTGGGCGTTATGTTTTTCCGAATATTTTTCAAAAATTCACAAATAATGTTAGGTAGGTAGGGTTTAGGCGCGCCACTGGCGATAGAAAGGGATAATAAACTGCAGCAAAAAAAAAATATGTGAGGGTACGATACAGGTGGCCAGTGACACATGTTATTATTCTTGAATATTTGGAAATGGTGTCGGATAGTGCAGTGGTTGGAGCACTCGCTACTGTGTCGAAAGTGAAGCACCGTCCGGTGCGGTTAGCACTTGGATGGGTGACCGCTAAGGCGTGCGTGAAGCGACAAATAACAACGCCCCCAGTTGACTCAACTGTGATTGAGTACCTACCCTCTTGAGGGTGGGGAAGGCAAAGGCAGCGAGGGAGAGAGTTGGGCATCGCCCTCATTACGCTGGCCCAAGATAAGTGTGATCTCCATCATCACACTCCCCTACGGCCACAAGGCTATGGGACTACCTTTACCTTTACCTTTTTTTTAACTCACTAAAACACGCGGAGAAAAAAAACCGGAAGTATTTTTCATAGAGGGGATTCCCGTTGGTGCATAGGATAGCAGAAAAGTGTGAATACTGCTGGAATTAGTCCCAAACCGAACATTGCTTGAACTACAGTCCACAGGGCGAATTAATCGCTGAAAGTGGATCGAAAGCGTATCACAGCATAGGTACGCTTTGTATCGGTTTATGGAGGGTTTACTTTCAGCGTGTACAATGCCTTTCTTTGTATATCTAGATGATACATAGGGTTGTTTGTACGCTCTTTTCCGCCTTGCTAGCGAGGATCGAGGATCGTGCAATGCCCCTTGTGCTAGAACTCATTACATGGTTTGGTCCTGTTGCTCGTCAAAACAGCTTCTCTCCGAGACCATAATAATTATGTTCCTTCAGGGAACTGCATGTAGACGCTAACGTGGCCCTCAGACTCGTAAGCTTACAAGAAGAAGTAGAAGAAGAAGAAGACAAAGAACTGACAGGACAACAACGAGACATGGACATCAATATGCAAACCAGACACGCTCACACAAAATTCCCACTGGCTCGAGAAAAAGTCGCCAGTGCTGCTTCGTTCCTCCATTTCCCTGCGACCACCTGACAGGTTGAGGGAGTTATTAGATAGATATACGCTTGGCCAATTGAAGTACATCCTGTGTGAATAACAAAACTCACGTGCATGCCAGCTATCAAACCCTGGACAGGGTTGGCCAGAGAAGTGTGTGTAGGTGTGTGTGTGTGTATGCGAGGGGTTGGTGGTTTGGTGGGTGAATGGATGGGTGGGGCAGGGTGATGGAAGAGGAGGGGAGGATGGGGATGAGGGGTGAAGAATCTATATGTAGAAAAAAAGGTAGTTGCTAGTTTTATTTTTAGTGGACGATATATTATTATCGCCTCTGTAATGAGGTAAGCTATAAGAGTGGGTGGTGCAATGACTGGCCATTTTCTCTCAGACATAGCATTCGTACCAACGTATTGATTTAAAAAAAGCTGCTCAGCGGAAGCAGAGATTATACATAATGAACTAGTCATTTCACTACCTTAGTTAAAAGTATCTTATCACTTCAGGTCTCTCTCTCTCTATCTCTGTCTCCATCCTCCTCCTTCTCCTCTTCCCAGTCCCCTCCTTCTCATCATCATCTGCCCAGTTCCCACTTTCCCCCCTTTTTTGTTGGCGGGGGTGATGGGGGTTGGGTGGGTGGGAAGGCAGGGGTTGGATGGGGGAGAAAAATGCCGTAACACCTCGATTAAATAGACACCACAGTTCTTACAACTATTCATTCATCATCATTCGATAAGACCTGCTATACAATGCAGACATCCCAGAGAACACACATGCTGCCAGCAGGAACAAAACTTTCATCATCATCATCATCATCATCATCATCATCATCATCATCATCATCATCATCATCATCATCATCATCATCATCAGCATCATCATCAGCATCATCAACTCGGACAAGCAACAGACAGCTCAGCTTCATCAAGTCCTCGCATTCCCATCCATTCACTCCATCCTTCTGGCAAGAGATAAGCTTACTGTATTCGGAAAAACGATTTCTGCACACGTTTGTGCCTAATACTGTAAAAAGTCAATCGAGAAACGAGATAAGTGAGGATTGAAAGCAATGCTAAATCAGTCCGAACAGAGGGAATTTCACTTTGTACCCAGCAGTTCACTGCCCTGTGTTGCGAGATAACTTCCCAGATGTTTACGTAATCGGCACACTGGGACGTGTACAATGAATCAACAGCTGTTGGCAATAGATACACGGGTTGTGTTCAGCGCTAAGGGATCATTTCTATGCAGCAATTCATGCATGCATATTAGTTTTGATGAATGAATAAGCCATCCCAGCAATGACCTCCTGAAAATAATACTTAACAGGTTGAAACCCCAAGCTGAACAAATCATAGCTGAAGAACAAGCAGGATTCAGGGCAGGGCAAAGTACCACTGAAAATATTTTCAACCTCAGAATAATCTGCAATAAATATTTACAGCATCAATATCATCTATATCATTTTTTGTAGATTTCAAGAAAGCGTTTGACCGAGTCTGGAATGCAGCTCTGTGGGCAATAATGAGAGTGTACAACATCAACCCTAGCATTATTGAAGTCATCAAAGCCTGTATGAAAAGGCTACCAGTGCAGTCCTCCACAACATCGCCATCGGGAACTGGTTCACAAAGCAATCGGCGTGCGTCAATGGTGCCTACTCTCTCCAACACTCTTCAACATCTTCCTAGAGCGCATCGTGTCAGATGCCCTTGCAGATCACAAAGGCACAGTCAGTATAGGAGGTAGAGCAATCTCCAACCTCCGTTTTGCGGTTGACACTGATGGATTGGCTGGAGAGGAACAAGAACTTGAACAGCTAGTACACAGATTTTACACCACCTCCAGAGACTTTGCAGGGGCAGATGTTGCCATTGTTGAGGGGGTGTGCATTCTTTCCTGAAACCATTAATGCGAAGTAGCGAAGCCACAAGCGCTAGCCTGCACAGCAGGAGAGTGAACAAGGGAGGTCCGGGGGCATGCCCCCCCCCCCCCCCCTTGGAAAAATGGAAAAAATTGAAAATAATGGTTAAAATCTGTGCAAGCTGGTGCATTCTGGGCATTATTATGAGGACTGAAAACAGTATTGTTTTGTGCTAAAAGTCCTCTTTTAGCCCCCCTCCACACACACACACCCCTCTGCAAACTCTGATGATTAAATTTACAATAGCAGAACATCTTGCATAAAGGTTTATATAAAGACAGGTAAGGTTACTGCAAATAAAACAAGAAATAGCCACTCACATCAGTTTTATTCAAACCTGACTTGATGCACGTAAAAGAAATACCTGTAAATCTAGATCTGATGAATTAAAAAAATTAAAATAATTTAAAAAAAACTAATTTGGAGATACATGAAACTGTGCGGTGAGTGAGAATTAGTATAACTTTTTCTCTTATTTCTTCTCCTTTTCTCCCTCCTTTTTTGGGGAGAGGGAGGAGGGAGGGTCGCTAGGGATGTGTGCACGCGCACAAGTGCACAACCCCAAAATCCGCCCCTGCCTTTGGAATTGAAATAACTGCAGAGAAGACCAAAATGATGACCAACAACACCAATGGAGGCATGCCTACCCTAAATTTGAAGTTTCAGTATTAGCTTTTTTAAATGTCAGTATTACTATAACGATTTTCGTATTTACTTTTACTACCTATTGTTTTTGCACTCATCCGTTTGATATTATGCGAAAGAATCCAGTGATTGATTTGCTGCCACAATCTTCCTTTTCTTCTTCAAAGCCTCGCAATTCTCTATATGTTGTGGGCCTTCCACGTGCCGCTTGATGGCGAAGATGCCAAACTGGTTTTGAGTCAGTGCTGCCGTGAATAACGAAAGGGTCGACACTTTTCCGAATACGAGGCAAGATATGTCTGCCCCTTGCGCCGTTTCTTTGAAGACTCAGATTCACAATCACCTTGCTTAGCCATTCGTTTGGACGCCATGTTTTGAATTCTGTCTCACGAGCACCGATATTCACTGCGACCAAAGAAAGTACAGCTACGCAAAGAAGGTTCATCTCGGCGAGTGCCTATATAAAGTTACAAAACGTAGCCACTCGTAGCGCCCCCCAGCGATTCTCGTGATAAATGATTCCAAGGGCGATAATTTGTTCTTAGCGCTATGTAAACAAACCGCTTCAGTAGATTATGTTCCGGACACTCGCTTGCTTAAATTAACAAGCGATTCTGCTTTTTTTTTTTGAAAGTAAGTTAATAAGTGTCTGATTTTAATAATGTAAATACAGCTTGCCAACAAGTTGCTTGAATTATGCATTCAGCCGATTAAATTACCGTACCAATGCTGATGATTCAGTAGGCCTGTACTCATCCTAGATCCGTCAAAACTCAAACCCAAAAGTAAGCTTGAATACCGGTAATAGCTTTTCTGAACATTGCTTGATTTAGCATTTCCAGTTAATAACTGTGTTCCAATCTACTGTTTATCTCATTTACACTGCACTTCTGATTTTAATCGCTGCTAACCTACTGTTAGGCTCTCATCTTAAAATTATATTTACTGCTTTCGTTTCGATCAACTGTGTAAATAAGCCTATAAATTATTAGGCCTACTGTTTATCATCATCATTTTCATCATCATCATCATCATTATGGTTTAATATAGGCTATCTCTATAATAGAACTGTAGTTGCAAAAGGAAATTTGATAGGTTAAGATAGACTAACGAAAAAGAACAGACATGTGTGTGTATGTGTATATGTATATATTGCACAATGTTAATATTCTTCTGCCAAATTTAACTCTGAAATTTACTCGCACAGGGATAGGCTTATATAAGCATGCTTGTTGTTTGTCCCTGCTGCTTGTGATGTATATATTTTATATGTATTCTGAAGAAATAAATAATATATAAACCAACAGACATCAAGACTATAGAAGTAGAGAAATAAAGCAATGCAACAAGAAGAGTGAACAGTGAAGCTTTTAAAGAAAACACATTTAACGTTTAAAAGCATTATTTTTTTTGCATGAATCATTACATTGGAAATTGCACCTAGATAAGACCAAAAAGTGCAACAATAAAAATAGTCAAATAAGAAATATTTGTAGTCATTTATAATATTAGATCTGTACATTGCAGCAGGCTGCATCAATTATGTTACTTTATTGTTAAACCATCATGCATTTATAAAAGCTGAAAAAAATAGCTTCAAACATTTGTGTTTCTTTTTCTGACATTTAATATGAATATTATAGCAACAAAAAGCAACAATGATGACTCTCTCTCTCTCTCTCTCTCTCTCTCTCTCTCTCTCTCTCTCTCTCTCTCTCTCATATAAAGGAAACTTCAGCAATTATCATTTTTTGTAAAGTACTGTCATCTCAATAAATGTATGTTTAAAATAATGAAAAGGGTAAGAATGTTAGGTTTTTATAATTAAATCTGTTGTTTACTTTTTGTTTAGCAAGATTAAGACATACCTACAAAGAAACAGAAGTTTTGCAAGACAAAACAAATACAATTAACCCTTTTCCTGTCTGCTTAAACCAAATGTAATGGAAAGGGAATACAGTCACACAGAAAATGGTATTTTACATTTGAAAGATTTAAAAAATCACATTTGGTATTTTTTCTGCATACATTTCACATGCAACAACAACAACAAAATCTGATAATACTAGACAATTAACTAGTAGCATTATACATTAAAAGGATAATAATTAATAGTTTTTGCTCTTGGATTTTTATTCTTAGATGCATTTATGAAGAATTATTTGCTTAAAAATTACTTCTTTTTTTTTTTTTATAGTTTTTCTTTACAAGACAACACATCCAGTCAATGAGTCATGCAATAATATTTCATTAGGCCTACTATTTTTTCTTTTTCTTTTTTTTTTTTAAATTACTCTTAAGCAGCAATTAAAACTACGCCTTCCCCTCCCCCCCTCCCCTCATCTTCCATTTGTAAGAAATTGGGATATGATAAATTTCAGTATCAACAAAGAAAATACAGTTTACATCGAGAGGTAGATCTAGATCAACGTTGTTAGATTTGGTTATAATTATGTTTGATTCTTCCTTTGGAAAATTAAAAAACGAAAGTCCAGGGCACTTGTATCGTCCATTTGTGCAGTTAAAAGCGCTGCAGTGTTGCCCACCAGGACGGATTCTAGGTTTGTTTACTTGATTTGATACGCTTTCCTCCATTGCTAAGCGCTAAGGCCGAAGCGAGTTATCACTTATTCCGCTAGTTGGCGCTCGCAACTTCCGTTTCGCAGTAAGAGTCGAAATGAACCTTCTTTGCGTAGCTGTACTTTCTTTGCTGCGACTAAGCAAAAACTGGTTCGGCAAACTTCGGTACCTCTATCGGAAACTTCGTTGCCACGTGTCTCTACTGCGACTGCGCATTGCGGCATTAACCGGGTTCGGCTGTCTTCGGAAAAACGTCACGCGATGCATAACCACAGGCCAACGAATTCGAATTTTTCCAATGTTGTTTTTAATTTATTTCCGGACTGTGAAAGAAGTATCCGTATTTTCCGTAGCGCTTGCCGAGTTTTTCAAATTTCAGGAAAAAATACGGAAATTCCGTATGGGTAGGCATGCCTGCGGCAATGGCATCAACACGGACATCAAAGTCTACGGCCAATCCCTCAACACGGCGCACAGCTTTAAATATTTAGGAGCCATTGTATCAGACAATGGCTTCCGACTGGAAGTCCGCTATCGCACAAACAACTGCTGTCCTGGCAAGGTTGAAGCCCAATTGGAAATACATGACCATCAGTCTATGTTCCAAGGTAAGGCTGCTGCGCTCCCTTTCTATCTCCACCTTCCAAAACCCTTGCGAAACACAGCAGACCTACAACGAAGAATACAAAGCATGGAGATGAGGTGCTACAGAAGACTTCTTATACCCAACACATCACCAAAGACGAAGTCCGAGAGACCAACACAAGTAATTGGACAACACAATGACATGCTCACAGTGGTGAAGAAACGGAAACTACGATGGTATGGCCACGTCACCAAAGCATCAGGACTTGCAAAGAACATCCTGCAAGGCACGGTACAAGGAGGCAGAAGAAGGGGGAGACCGAAAAAGAGGTGAGAGAACAGCATTCAAGAATGGACTGGCTTGACACTGAGCAAAGCCATGAGGGTTGCTGAGGACAGAGAAAGGTGGAGTACCCTGGTTAAACAATCATCTGTGGTGTACCAACGACCTTCGAGCTACGGGATATAATGATGATGATGGTGATTACCCTCACCAACATTATAGCTCTAGGTCATAACACCATCTCTCTTTCACCTACTGCAAAGAACCTGTTACCCTCGAAAATTCTGAATAAATTGTCCAAATGAATGTGTGTGTGTGTGTGTGTGTGTGTGTGTGTGTGTGTGTGTGTGTGTGTGGGTGTGTGTGTGTGTGTATGTGTGTGTGTGTGTGTGTGTGCGCGTGTGTGAGGGAGAGTTTGTTGATGTTCGTCTCCCTTGAGATGGTCTGCGTTTTATACTGAATTGTTTCCCTTTGCTTTGATTTCGCTATTTTAGTAGATATTGATTTTTAATATTTGTTGTGCAATCATTATTGTATTTTCGATATTGTGTTTTAATGAAATTATTGATAACAAAGTTTGTTTTTTATGGTGTTTTTTATTTTTTATAAAAATAAAATAATTTTGGCGTACATGTGCGATAGAGGTGTATAAGATGCACAAACAACTGCGGCCCTGACAAGGTTGAAGCCCATTTGGAAAGACAGGACCATCAGTATACACTTCAAGGTAAGGCTGTTGCGCTCCGTTGTCATCTCCATCTTCCTATACGTTTGCGAAACATGGACCCTTACTACAGATCTACAACGAAAAATACAAAGCATGGAGATGAGATGCTACAGAAGACCTAAGGGCATTTCCTATACCTAGCACATCAACAACGAAGTCCGACAGACCATCACACAAGGCATTGGACAACACGATGACCTGCTCACAGTGGTGAAGAAACGGAAACTCCGATGGTATGGCCACGTCACCAGAGCATCAGGCCTTGCAAAGACCATCCTGCAAGGCCCGGTGCAAGGAGGCAGAAAAGAGGGAGAGAGAAAAGAGGTGGGAGTACAACACTCGAGAATGGACTGGCTTGACACCGAGCCAAGAGGCTTGCTGAGGACATAGAAAGATGGAGTACGCTGGTTAAACGATCCATCTGTGGTGCCCCACCGACCTCCGAGTTACGGGATAGGATAGGATAGGAAGGTGCGTGTGGGTAAGAAAAACGAATCAAACTCTACATTTTAAATTTTGTTGAAATAAGTGACTGTGCATGATTCTATTCATGGTAACGAAAATGTGCTAAAGTGAATTGAATGAACTGCGTACAATCCTGGGTGGCCTGGGATGGCAGAAAAGGACCTAGTGGTAGCTAAGTGTATTTGTGTGGCTGGCTCTCTCTCTCTCTCTCTCTCTCTCTCTCTCTCTCTCTCTCTCTCTCTCTCTCTCTCTCTCTCTGTTAGAAACAAGTGGTTTGACCACGAATGCAGACAGCTCAAGCGTGAAGCGAACCGAGCGCTGAACCGCTATTTACGTACGCTCAACGAAACTGATAGGGTTGTTTATAATCAGAAGCGCTCCTTGTACCAGGCAACACTAAAGAAAAAGAAAAAGGTTTACAAAGAAGAAGTGCGTACTTCTCTTTTAGATGCTAGAAACGACAGTAATAAATTCTGGACAGTAATGAAAAGATTTCGTACAAACATTCAAACACGTGTTTCTATTGCGATCGATTCATGGAGGGAACATTTCGCTGGAATATTGGGACGGCATGAGCCAGAGAATCTAGAAGAAAGTTCGAGTAGAGTAAAGGATGCTTACTTAAGTGAAGATGATGAAGTATACATGTTCGGTCTAGACAGGGACATTTCTGAGTTTGAAGTTAAAGAGGCTATTCGAAAACTAAAAAATAATAAAGCACCTGGACTGGATGAAATTTCAGCTGAATTTTTAAAAACTGCAGAAGTAACTGTAACACCTTTTTTGACAAAATTGTTTAACAAACTTTTTGAAACGGGCTATTTTCCGCATGAATGGAGTCGATCTGTTATTGTACCTCTTTTCAAAAAGGGTGATCCTAAAAATCCTGAAAACTATCGTGGCATTTCATTGTTAAACACAGTAAGCAAAATATTTACATCAATTTTAAACAAAAGACTGACTTCGTGGGCAGAAAATGAAGGGAAAATTAGCGAAGAACAAGCAGGTTTTCGTAAAGGATATGCTACTACGGACCATATATTCTCACTTGTATCTATGATAAGAAAGTGTCTACATGGAAAGAGAAGAAGGAAATTATATGTAGCCTTCATTGATTACATGAAAGCATTTGATTCTGTTGATAGAGATAGCCTATGGATAGTTCTGCGTAAGATACAGACTTCGAAAAAAATGATACGCATGCTTCAAGGTATATATCAATCTGTCCAGGCCTGTGTAAGGTGGGGTCACGAAACATCTTTTTTTTTCGATTGCCCTTTAGGTGTTAAACAGGGCTGTATATTATCTCCCTTAATTTTTTCTCTGTTGATTTCGGAAGTAGCGGATAAAGTGAAACAAAATGGAAAACATGGCTTTCAGTTTCTTCCAGGTTTACAAGAAATATTCTTACTTCTTTTCGCTGATGATATTTGTTTGGTTTCCACCACTTCTGTTGGACTCCAAAACCAAATTCGAAATCTAGAAAAAGCCTCAGATGCGCTAGGCCTTGCAGTTAATCTAAGTAAGACTAAAGTCATGATCTTTCGTAAAGGGGGGCATTTGGCTAAAACCGAAAAATGGTTCTATAAAGAGAAAGAGATTGAAGTAGTTAATAGTTACAAATATTTAGGTTTCACTCTGACAACTAAACTTTCCTTTGAATTAGCCTTAGAAGAGTTTGCAGGAAGAGCCAAGCGGAAAGTGGTGGACATTTTGAGAACAATGTGGAAAATGGAAGCTTTTGACATGTTTGTATTTTTTAAATTATTTGATTGCCAGGTTAAACCTATGCTTTTGTATGCCTCTGAAATATGGGGCCCCATACCATTTAACGTTATTGAATCAGTCCATCTATTTGCATGTAAACGTTTTCTGAAAGTAACTCCACAGACACCAAACACAATGGTTTATGGGGAATTAGGCAGGTATCCAATGTACATTGACAGCGTATTAAACTCAGTGCGCTACTGGTTTAAGCTACACAAATTGCTAACTGTTAGATTACCAAAGCAAGCGTATATAATGGATAGAAATGACAATGATGAGCTGTCTGTACCATGTTCACACTCTTGGTCTGTATCTCTTAAACGTTGTTTTGATTCTTATGGATTCTCTCATGTTTGGCTAAATGGAGGGGTGGGAAATGAAAAAATATTTCTGAAGGTTTTAAAGCAGCGAATGATTGATTGCTATAGACAAGATTGGCACAATAAGCTAACCGATAGTGATCGTTTTTCCACTTATCGCTCCTTTAAATCTGTATTAAAATCTGAACAATATTTGACAGATATTACTATAGCTAAATTTAGATACGTATTTGTAAGATTCCGCTTGGGCATAAATGAACTGAATGTAAATAAGAGATACTCAAATGCATCTAAGTTGTGTCCCTTTTGTGAAGAAATAGAAAATGAATCACATTTTCTATTTTACTGCCCAAAATACAAAGATTTGCGTGCAAAATATGTTTTGAAATATATAGAAAATGTCCCGAATGCTTCTTTGAAATTGTTGATGCAAAATGATAATACTGAAGCTTTGCGTTCCTTAGCTATGTTTATTTTCTACGCGTTAAAACTCAGAGAAAACGTTTTGAGTAGTTTTACCTGCCCACCATAAATAAATAACTTTAGTGTGTGACATGCGTTTTTTGTTATTCTAAGCTATATGCGTCGATACTGAAAGCATATATACATCTATGTATGTGTATCTATGTATATTGCTATGTTTTGTTGTTTCATAGTTGCCTTGATCTCTTGCAGATAGACTGGTGGTCTTGCAATAAAATTTCAATTTCAATTTCAATTTCAATTTCTCTCTCTCTCTCTCTCTCTCTCTCTCTCTCTCTCTCTCTCTCTCTCTCTCTCTCTCTCTCTCTCTCTCTCTCTCTCTCTCTCTCTCTCTCTCTCATCCGTCTGGAACACGAGCGTCAGGATTTAAACAGTGAAACCGGCAGAAGAACTCCTGACTGCAACGTGCGAAGATGTTGAATGTTAGTTTATTTTACAGGTAAATGATCAAGACCGACTACTCATGGTTGGGGGAAGGAAGGAGGGTGAAGGGAGGGGTTGAATCTGTAACAGAATCTGTTAACCACCAATTGCACATCTTGAAACTCAATAATAATAATAATAATAATGTTTATGATGACTGACCCCCACCGAGTGATTTAGGCTTAAGTATCGCTCAATCTTTGATTGGGCCAATAATGATCCGACATTATGCTTGTACCAATCTGTTTTGCAGATAAACACTCACACCATAACGGTTATTAATCGAATATCGCTAGTTAGTTTTACGATTTTCTTCTTCTTCTTCTTCTTCTTCTTCTTCTTCTTTTCCTTCTTCGTCGTCGTCATCGTCGTCGTCGTCAATCGCTTTATTAGGTGGTCATTCCCGTCTCACTCACAAATATAGCAGCAGGCCTCTGCAATGCCTTCAGGTCCAAAAGATGCAGTCCAGCTTTTACTGGCACCATCCCTATACATCACTATATAACACTATACTACCCCGCCGCATTATCATTATAACTTAACTCTCTCTCTCTCTCTCTCTCTCTCTCTCTCTCTCTCTCTTCTTTCTCTCTCTTCTCTCTCTCCAACATTTCATGTACAATCATCTTGCAGAAGATGCAAACTGAACGGAGTAATCTCCTTGTTATCAGCCCACAAAATAAAACACCCACCTAAATGATGATTCACTGCTTCACGCTAGCCATATCCACGACATATGTCGACAAGATCTGTCTAGTTAAAAAGCTTGTTTCAACCAACCGTAACTATATACTTTGGAAAAAGGAAAAGTCATTCGACGAATATGTAGGATACCGAGCAAAAAGCAGATGGGAAAATAAAAATCCACAATAAAAACGAGTTTTGCAGGTGGGGTGGGGTGAAGAAAAAAATCTTAACAAAATACTTAAAAGACTGAATAGTAAAAGAAATAAGAGAGACGGAAGGAATAAAATGGGAATGTACTTATTCGTTGCTGTGAAAATAGATTCTTCATCTTTTTGTGGACAATAGGACGGGTGTCAGCGTTGAAGAGCCTGTTCAGAGGTTCAAGTGGATCATCCAGACACATGGCAAACGGATGGATCCCAGACATAACATATTCAATCTTCGTGGAGTATGTAAAGGCATGAAGGTAAGGAGTCTCCTCTCTGAAAATCCTTATCGGGAAGAGAGGGGACTATAAACTGATACATACATACATACATATGTAAAGGCATTCTGGAAGTTCTATCATACATATGGAGTCGTAGCATAATACTACATACTATTTTATTTTGGTATAGAAGCTCCTAGTATCTTCTTAGTCCTTTGATTAAATCCACTGTCAGTAGCAACAGTGAAAGTAGTACTGCCTTTTCCTGCACTTCCAGTATGGAAATAGTTTGCCAGGGAGAGACAGAGACAGAGAGACAGACACCAAGAGAGACACACAGACAGAGACACACAGAGAGAGAGAGAGAGAGAGAGAGAGAGAGAGAGAGAGAGAGAGAGAGAGAGAGAGAGAGAGAGAGAGAGAGGGAGATTTAAATTTCTTCTCTGACGCTGATGCATTAAGGCTGTCTTCCTTAAGACGCACAGCACCTCAAGTACATCAGTTTTAAAGACCTGAATCACACACACATACACAAACACACGCACTCACACACACACGCACATTTGCAAAACATCATAACTGGGTTTATTTAAGAATGTAGGAATCGGAAAGTGTGTGTTTTTTTTTAAAGGAAAGAGCGTAAAATCCTTCAAAAAATATAAGGGAATCTGATGCAAAATTGGCTCTTTCCGTCTGCAAAAAAAATTGACCTAGTTCGCCTCCTATGGGGACGAAATAGACCGTCTTCTCTTCAAAATTTGCCCGAAAAGTGACTGGATTTTTTCCGACCCGGATAGAGCACTCCCTTGTACTTAAAACACTCTCATGCACTACAACTCCACTCCCATGCACTAAAAGAGCACTCCCGCGCACTTAGAAAAAAGTGGGGTCCAAGAAAAAAGTGGGGCCAAGAAAAAAGTGGGGTCCAAGAAAAAAGTGGGGTCCAAGCAAATGATACCTGTAACCAAAGAATATCTACTACGCGTAGCCTACCTTCTTTGCTGTAACTAAGTAAGACAAGGTCTGGTACCCATGTGTACGTAAATGCAAGTGCACGTAAACACACGTCTCGTGATTGGCAGACTGAAAGTACATATATTTCCTTGTAAAGGTTTGTAACATTGATAAAATATAACAACTGTAATGTCATCATCATCATCATCATCAATCATCAATCATCATCATGATCATCATCATTTTCAGTGGGTCAGACTATTCACAGAATCTGAATTTAATCTAGTAGGTCTCATTAGTGAGTATGTGTCATCCATGAGGCCATCCACAAAAAATGTCAGTCTAGAATTTACTGCCTTCAAAAACTTCGAAATCTCCAAGTCAATAGCCGCATCCTTCAGACTTTTTACTCTTCTTTTATTGAGTCCGTTCTTACATTTTCTTTCATCTGCTGGTATGGAAGTTTGTGTGTAAAAAACAAAAGTGTGCTGGATCGAGTGGCGAATGTCTGTGGGAAGGTTGTGGGAGTGAAACAAGAGATTCTGCAGGTGTTGTATGAAAGGCGTGTTGTGCGGAAAGCCAGTTGCATTGTGCTGGATAGCACTCATGTGCTTGCGCACCACTTCCAGCTCCTGCCTTCTGGAAGGCGCTACCAAACACCCAGGATCAGAACTCTCAGAACGAAAAACAGTTTTATCCCAAAGTCTGTCTCATTACTTAATAAATGACATGTGTGTGTGTGTGTGTGTGAGTGTGTGTGTGTTTGCATTTGCTCAAAATAATTTCATTTAACATTTGCTGTCGTTTACTGTTAGCATGCATAAGTGTAATTATATTAATCTGCGACTGTGCAGTTTTATCCTCATTGTGTATGTGTGCGCGCGTGCGTGGGTGCGTTCGTGTGTGCGTGTGTATGTACGTGTGTTTAGGTTGCGTAGGCGTGTGTGTAGGCTATGTATGTATGCGTGTAGGCGAGGGGGGGAGGGTGTAGGTGATGAGTGCACGGAGCCTAATAAGAGTGGTTTTATGATTTCATTTCAGCACAAGTGCACAAACATACAGTTACGTCTTTTTGCGATTTTGTTTTATGGACCTAAACCAAGGAGTACTCCTTGACCTAAACATACGATCGTTTACCAAAGACACTCTCACCGCTGGAGCAATGAAGGTATCGATTGCCTGTTTTTTTTTTGTCATGCAGGGAAGAAGAGGAAAATGATATTAAAAGCCAATCTGGCGTAAGGAGAAGGACCGATCGCCACACCGTAAATTTCACACCCTAGATTATCGTTACAGGTCATTGAAATACATTTACGCTATGCGCGTGCCCATACTTACGCACAGAAAGAGAGGGGAGGAGAGAGAGGGAGAGAAAGCGATTGAGAGAGAGATAGGGATGAGAGAGAGTGGGGAGAGGGAGAAAGGAAGAGAGAGACAAGGGTAGGAGGCGAAGGATGGTGTTGGGGTGAGGCGTGGTGTAAGAGAAGAGGGGGGGGGGAGGGGAGGGAAGGAAAAAGAGACATTACATGTGATGTAGGAATAATGACAGAGAGGGACAGACAAGGTCAAGTCAGCCAGGGACGACAACTGTCTTTAAAGGCGCTCTTTCACCTAAGAAATCGTAAACGAGTGTCAAATAAGTCTCCTCTCTGAAAATCCTTATCGGGAAGAGAGGGGACTGTAAACTGATACACACACACACACACACACAAGAAATCGTAAAGAGTAATTCCATTTCGGCTTTTGCGGATAATCTAGGTTTTAATTAAACGCTTCTACACTTACTAACGTCAAACTCGCGCGTGAGTAAGCTTAATACGTGTCTTGAACCACACCAACATCCTCGAGTACAAATAGGCCCGAAAACCTGCCCGCAGCTTGGCAAAAATGTCATTTTATATTTATGTAGCCGAATAAGATTTGTTACAATGTAAGCTACTGTTTCATATGAAGAGTTTCAGTCTCTCAGTCTCAAAATCAACTTCAAAATTACTTGCAAAACAACAGAAGTAGAATCCAACGACTGTTTGTTTCAAAATCCAATGACTGTTTATGGTTAAGTGTTAACATCTTCCTTACTAAAATAGTGTTAACATTTTTCTTATTGAATAACTCTTTCACATCTTCCTTATTGAATTAGTCTTAACACGTTCCTTAATAATTTTAATATATCGTCTTAAATATTCCACAGCCTAGTGTTCCACAACACAGGCAGAACAATTGAACAATAGCAAACCCATATTGTATCGAAAGAAACGGTTATGATAACAAACAATATCAGCATCAACAAAACTCAAAATCCAAACTACAGTTTATTTCCGTAAACATGGCCGCAGTGGAACCTGAACAAGCATACACCCAAACGAACGAACAAACGAACGGACAAACAAATAGATATGCAGTTAATTCCTCCAATCACTGACCTGTTCTAGCCAAACGTTGATGGTGAGAACTTGGTTAACCTCATCCTGCAGGAAAAAAACCAAAGGAACCGTTGTAGATCACACATAACATGATCAATTAACGAATGAACGTATTATTGAATCAGCCAAATTCACTCCATCACATCATCGTCATCGTCGTCATCATCATCATCATCATCATCATCATCATCATCATCATCATCATCATCATCATCGTTGTCGTCATCATTATCATCATCATCATCGTCGTCGTCGTCGTCATCATTATCATCATCACCTCCCTCATCCAAATCGATAAAACCATTACATCGTAAATATGAAAGTTTACATTTACAATACAAGATACAAGTTGAGTTACTGTCTTCATTAACAGAAGGACATTTAACATGTAGGCGACACGCACACACACCCCCCCCCCCCCACACACACACATGAAGATAGATAGATAGATAGATGCCAACTATCTATCTATCTATCTCTCTCTCTCTCTCTCTCTCTCTCTCTCTCTCTCTCTCTCTCTCTCTCTCTCTCTCTCTCTATATATATATATATATATATATATATATATATATATATATATAATTAGTATATCATCAACCCAGCTGCTTGCTATATATATATAATACACGAAACAGGACAAAATAATCGTAAAGAAAAGCACCCAATATGACATTACAATTCACTCAAGTCACATAAACATTCTCAGACACAAACGCTAGTAACAAAACAACATACATATATAATACAGTGACATAAATATAAAAAAAGCTTTGTTTACGACTAACCAGGAATCATAATCATTTCAAAAAATGATTTAAAAGGAATAGAAGGTTTTACAATAAAGTGGTCAAAACCATCCAAATAAATAAAAATAAAAATATATAAATAAAATAAAAATGCATCAGAGAGAAAGGAAGAAGAGAGAGATCACTTCGCGATATCGCCTCTATGAGAAGTGATGTACGGTGGAGGAGTTACGTCCCTTCAACCTCACATGGGCTTGCTTTCGGTTCTTAGTCTCTTGTCTATATATGGGGGTTTTTAATTATATTTTTAAAAAATGTTTTAGACCGCGATTTTCACCTTTTGCTGTTGAAAATGTTTGAAATAAGGCTTTTCAAATTTGAGAAATTTTTTTTTATGCACATCTGTTTATTTTTTCATGACATGCTGCCTCTTGACCGTAAGGGTGTTATGAGCGCTTCCTAAACTGTAACCCGTGATATAGGTGGCTTTTGCATTGTTTTGTTGCTTGAAATAAACAGTATGTATAAGATAAATTGAGTTAAAATAAAAATAATAATAATATTTTTAAAAAAACACACACTAGTCTAGAATATGTGTCATACATGCGTAATTTATTTTTTGTTCCGTATGGGGTTATACAGCATACGGATTGATTGGCAGTTTTAGTGTGTATAATTTGTGCGGGTGTGTGTGTGCGTGTGTGTGTGTGTGTGTGTGTGTGTGATATAGAAAGAGATGGAGATCGAAATATAAATAAAGATATTGACTAATTCGAAACGTAAATCTAGTTGTGAACACGGAAATTCATTTATTTACAAAAATATGCTTCGATTGATTTCAACATAATAATTAGGGTATGTAATAATTATACTCTCTCTCTCTCTCTCTCTCTCTCTCTCTCTCTCTCTCTCTCTCTCTCTCTCTCTCTCTCTCTCTCTCGTATTTAAAAAAAGGTGAACAAGGCAACTTTCTGTGATCACAAATGAAACCTTTTTTTTTTTTAATCAGTTTATGGTCCCCTCTCTTCCCGATCAGGATTTTCAGAGAATGAAACCATCCTGCAATCAACCCTATATATTTCATTCAAATTGACAATACATTCAGTGAGTCTTGTGACAAAATAAAAGGTTGGCATCTGTATTTTATATTAGAATATTCTGCCACAACCTCATTTAATTATAACAGGATACGAAGTTGAGGAATTACAGACACAGTTCGGTGGACAGCAAATAACAAGCCGCTGAAATTTTGCTTTTCTCATACTGTCTTTACAATCTCTTTTTTTTTTTTTTTTTTTTTTTTTAAGTAGCCTTGGAGTTAACAATTGCAGAGAACATGACAATAGTGAGCTAATTAGTGCGGCAAATCAAGTTGGGTTACTTAACAAACATCACATTAATCACGTTTATACCAAGACTTTGCAGTGCACCAGAATCGTTTTAAATCTAGATCTAGACAGAGGATGATACATGACAGCAAACGGCCAGAGGGCACCCCTTTTTAGTTCTACTGTGGCTTATTGACACTGACAATGACAGTAGTGAGTAGGCGTACTTTTTATTGATACTGAACTAAATTCAAGTTAATTATCACTAAGTACTAACCCTACACACAACCTTTATTAATTCCTTGGGCTAATCCAAACCGTTTCTTACACGGAACATCACCTTAGTTCCAATCCGTCTTGTATCATTGACAACCATTCATTGACAGGTCTTGGTCATCATAATTCATTCATATCATGATTCTTGTCTGTCAGAATAGATCTACAATTTCTTCAAGAACTTAACCGTTCTTCTTCCTTTGGGAAACGAAAAAAACTCTTCCCCTTGCATGCAGCCTTTAATCGTGCATTTGTGCAGTTCAAAGTTGCACAGTGGTCACCGTAACTGCTCCTGCGATTTTTTTCCCCCCTCTCCATCAGATCTTCGCTCTGTGAAGCAGGCCTTTTCACACATGTTACAATCAAGTCGCATAACTCTTGACGCGTCATCACACCAATGGCGTCACTGCGCGGTCTATATATTCCTGGTCTATGAATGCATGCATAGTATAGTTATAGAAGACAGAAGGAAACGTTAACTAATTATATTTATAATTGGCTGTCAAATTAGACGAGACAGATTGTGACGCAAGAGACCACTATAGAAGAAGAAAAAGAAGAAGAGGGAGGAGTTGTTGTTGTTGTTGTTGCACCAATTTTTATTCATCAGATTAACATAAGTTGTACTGATAAGTTGTACTGATGATGAGGGAGGAGAAGGAGGAGAAGAAAGACGAGGAATGGAGGAGGAGAAGGAGGAAGAGGTGCTGTAGCAGGAAGAGGAATAGAGGCAGCAGGGGAGGTGGAGAAGAAGAAGGAGGAGAAGGATGAAGAAAAAGAGGAGAAGGAAGAGGATGAAGAAGAAGAAGAAGAAGAAGAAGAAGAAGAAGAAGAAGAAGAAGAAGAAGAAGAAGAAGAAGAAGAAGAAGAAGAAGAAGAAGAAGAAGAACAACAACAACAACAACAACAACAACAACAACAACAACAACAACAACAACAACAACAAATAAACTAGAGAAACCACAAGAATACAAAATTATGACAAAACTACCGCGAAACCGCATATTTCTCCGGCGGACTATAACTTATAAGAAGCACCGCACCTACAATAATTGCCATGCGCGTATTATCTGGGCTGCGTGATGAAGATCTTTATGGTGATGACCCCGTATGCATGGAATGCATTTTCTAATTACGGGGGATAATATTCGGAGGCTCTGAAGACCCTTACTGCTTATCTAAATGGACAATCAAACCTTCATTACTCCGGCGATGCAGATCTTTATTTCTCATTCGCTTCAGTGCCATAGAAGGCTTCCCTAAAAAATCTCTCTCTCTCTGTCTCTCTCTCGGTCTGTCTGTTTGTAACTGGTTGTCAGTCTGTCTGTCTCTCTCACTCACACGCTCTCTCTCACACACACACATACACACACACACCTACCTACACTCCTACATGCACACACAAACACACGCGCGCGCACACACACGCACACAAACACACATCTTTCTCTTTGTTTTTCGTTTCGAAGTCAAACCATTACATTACATTACATGATTATTGCTTTAGGTCCAGCGGACTCTTCCGAGCCAAATCAGGACCGGACAACCCCCGATCCGCATAAAAGATCTGCTGAAACAACCCTAGTGGTACAACTGAAAGCTCTCCACCAGCCAGTCACTTTACAATAAAGACATCCCACGCAGGGGACGCTGAGGCTGT
Source organism: Oncomelania hupensis (assembly GCA_036898135.1). NCBI lineage: Eukaryota > Metazoa > Mollusca > Gastropoda > Littorinimorpha > Pomatiopsidae > Oncomelania > Oncomelania hupensis. The sequence continues at coordinate 151,510,986 of CM072511.1, read as the reverse complement.
ACTCTAATTTATCGAACCCCTGTTTACAAAAACAAAATAGAATACAAACATAATTATACATTATCAACAAAACACATACATATAAAATGCCTACATTGCTAAATAATAACATCATAGGAAGCCTTAGTGACCACCTGGCAGAAAGCCTCCAATATTCCCAAGCTGATCCAACAGATCTCATACACAAATAAGGAGTCTTGTCCCGGGAAGAGTTTTCAAGAAAAAAGGTAGGTGACTGGTCTAGCGAAGAAGAAGATAGTATAGCAGATTTATAGAAAAGAGCAGGAATGAGAAAGAGCAAATGAGAAAGACAGCGACAGTGGGAATTTAAAGCACTAAATTTCCAGAAAGTGGGGATACTATTTATACTGAAACCCCCGGCACTCCAACGGGGGGAGGGGGCGGAACTGTTGCCGCAGTGAGTCAGTCATGCCTACAAAGGCAAGACAGGTTTTCAACTGGGGCTTTCACTTTTCCCTTTATAGGTTAGAACAATCTACAGTGGCAAGATTGCTCATGACCCCAAGGGGTATAAATACAGACAAAAGAACACAAGGTGATAGGGGCGACAGCTACTATGGTTCAGCCGGTATTCTTCTTCGCTCTCTGCAAGTTTCACTTCTCTCAGTAATATAATAGCGATCTTTTGGAAGAGAGTGATTTTCGTTGTGAAAGTGATTCCGTATCACTTTCTGTTTTCGTGGTTGCCGCGAGGCACCTTCATACGCCAGGCAATGAGGAACTTGACCTACTTCCAGTACCTCGCTTCAAACAGCGTTCTAAGTCTTTAAAAAAAAAGTGCTGATTTCAAGTTTCACTTCTAAAATGATTGAGTAAGGCCTCTTTCACAAAATCTCATCATTTTGGATATCATACAAGCGATGTAAAAAAAAACAAAATATAGCCACAAAGTCCTTTTCCATGAAACCACGAAAAAAGAGTTCGTGAACTTTCACCTTTGCATACTAATGAGAGGATAAAATGCTAACGCCAGAACGCGGTGCAGAATCACTTTCACAACGAAAATCACTCACTTCTGATCTGAAAGATCCCTACCGTAGAGGTAGTGGGTCGTCATGCTCTTATGATTGAATGGCTTGACGATCGAACTATGTTTCTTCTTCTTCTTGTCAGAATAACTGCTACATTTCTCATTCTTTAATTTATTGCTCGCCTTCAAACACCTCTTCTCTTCAGTGGGGCCGGCTAGCTCAGTTGGTAGAGCGGCTTACTAGTAACCGAAAGGTACCTGGTTCGAATCCCGGATTAGCCAATATATGTCCATATTATTTTCCCCTTACCATCAACTGGTTCGCTGGTGTCAGAATACTGTGACCAGTAGTCGCCTATACGCTCCGGTGTCGTGTGACTATAATCTACAATTAACCTTTACCTCTTCTCTTCCTTCTCATTTTTTCAATCCTTACCCCTTTTCCCTTTAGTCCTCCCTCTTCTACCTCAAAGCCCATCTGGTCTTCTTCCACCTCTTCGATTTCGCAGACATCGTCTTCTTGTCTTCTTCGTTTTCAAAACCATAATAATAATAATAATAATAATAATAATAATAATAATAATAATAATAATAATAATAATAATAATGATGATAATGATGATGAAGATGATGATGATGATAATGGTAACCCTTCAATAATGGTACAGGACGCAGTCAATGTAAAAATTTCAAAAAAAAAAATTTCGAATTTCTTTCCGTCTTCTAATAGCGATCTTCCTGCCTTTACACCACCTGTTTGAGTGATGGATGTGTATTTGGTGTGTGTGAGGGTGGATGAGACAGGTGAGCGTGTATGTTGGTATAGATCGCCGCGCTTTGAGCCTGATTGATTTGGGGAAAGGCGCGTATATAGCATCCTGTATAATAATAATAATAATAATAATAATAATAATAATAATAATAATAATAATAATAATAATAATAATAATAATAATAATAATAACGGATGCTATCACGCGCTTTCAATTCTTTTTTTTTGTTTTTTGTTGTTGCAGTTTATTATCCCTTTCTATCGGGAAACTCTGGGCCGCCTCCCCTGGGGAAGGCGTAGTCGCAGCCTGTGGCGCGCCCAAACCCAACCTACCTAACATTATTTGTGATTGTTGACATTTTGCTGGGGGAGCAAACCGGAGTACCCGAATAAAACCCCCGAGACGTTGCCTGAGTCGAAAGTAAATAATATTCGGAGAAACATAACGCCCAGATGCTGGATCGAATTCACACCTGTCAGGCGCCATTGGTTTCAGGCTTGTGGAGAAGGCAAGTTAGTCCCGCCTTAGCCCACTTGGCCACAACGCTCTGATTCAAAGTTCGGCGATCTCAAAGGATTATTATTATTATTATTATTATTATTATTATTATTATTATTATTATTATTATTATTATTATTATTATATTATTATTATTATTATTATTATTATTATTATTATTATTATTATTATTATTATTATTATTATTACAGCGCCATCGGAAACTGGTTCAGAACAACAATCGGTGTGCGTCAGGGATGTCTACTCTCTCCAACACTCTTCAACATCTTCCTAGAGCGCATCATGTCAGATGCCCTTGCAGATCACGAAGGAACAGTCAGCATAGAGGGTAGAGCAATCTCCAACCTTCGTTTTGCGGATGACATTGTCTGGATTGTCTGGAGAGGAACAAGAACTTGAACAGCTGGTACAGAAGTTTGACACCACCTCCGGAGCCTATGGAATGGAAATAAGTGCAGAGAAGACCAAAATGATGACCAACAACACCAATGGCATCAACATGGACATCAAAGTCCAAAGCCAAACCCTCAACACAGTGCATAGCTTCAAATATTTAGGAGCCATTGTATCAGACAATGGGTCCCGACAAGGAGTCCTGTCCAGGACCGCACAAACAACTGCTGCCCTGGCGAGGTTGAAGCCAATTTGGAAGGACAGGACCATCAGCCTACATTCCAATTTAAGACTGCTGCGCTCCCTTGTCATCTCATCTTCCTATACGCTTGCGAAACATGGACCCTCACAGCAGATCTACAACGAAGAATACAAAGCATGGAGATGAGGTGCTACAGAAGACTTCTGGGCATTTCCTATACCCAGCACATCACCAGGGACGATGTCCGACAGACCCACAAGCCATTGGACAATACGATGACCTGCTCACCACGAAAACTCCGATAGTATGGATCTACAACGAAGAATACAAAGCATGGAGATGAGGTGCTACAGAAGACTTCTGGGCATTTCCTATACCCAGCACATCACCAAGGAGGATGTCCGACAGACCCACAAGCCATTGGACAATACGATGACCTGCTCACCACGAAAACTCCCGATAGTATGGCCACATCACCAGATCATCATGTCTTACAAAGATCATCCTGCAAACCACAAGGCAGTGCCAGGATGTAGAAGAGGGAGACCGAAAAAGAGGTGAGAGGACAACATTCGAGAATGGACTGGTTTGACACTGAGCGAAACCATCAGGGTTGCTTAGGACAAGGAAAGATGGAGTACGCTGGTTAAACGATCATCTGTGGTGCCCCTACGACCTCCGAGTTGCGGGATAGGATAGGATAATAATAATAATAATAATAATAATAATAATAATAATAATAATAATAATAATAATAATAATAATAATAATAATAATTATTATTATTATTATTATTATTATTATTATTATACAAGCGGTGATTTTTTTTTTTAAATTACAACTATTTATTTTCCTTTCTTTCTTTCTTTCTTTTTTTTCTTTTACTTTCTTTTTGTTGTTGGTTTCTTTCCTTCTTTCTTTCTTTGGTCAATTATTTATAGCAATAGGCCAACATATTGCATACAAGTGAAACATCTTTTGCGTAGGAAGCCACCTGCTGGTGCAATAGCCAATATCTAGGTCTATGTCACATAATAATTTATCCCTCTCTTTTCCTCATTCTTCTTGGTTTTTCTAGTACTGCTTCGGCGCTGGCCTTGTCAGCGTGTCTAGTACTGGCGCGAAGCGAAGGCCTCCGCTGGTCCCGTGATCCACGTGAAAAGGGCTTTGTAGCCAGGACGCCTCATTTGCATACATGACTGCTGAACAAGGTGTTCTTCCGCGCTGCCCCATTGATTGCCGCTCATCTCCCTGTCCCCCGCTACAAAACATAGTCCCTCTCGCCTATTCATCCGCGCGTGCCTTTATAATTAATCTCTGGAAATGGGGAAAGTCCACGGGCGGTTAACGTATTCATGAAGGGAGCCGAGGAAACCAGAAACGGCAGTGCATCCCTCCCAACAGCACCAATGGAAAGACAGGAGATGTTTTCTCTCCTTATTCTTCTTGATGTCTTCTTCTTTATAGTTTTCTAGACTTATCTGGTAGTCGGGGGGGGGGGGGGGGGGGGGGGAATCAGAACGAGCCAAATGTCGGTTTGTCTGTCGCTCCGCTGGATGTCATATCTCAAGACCCACTGAACCGATTTTGACCAAAATTCATAAGAACATTACCTAGGTTAGTGGCCTGCCTCCGATCCGGGGCCATCATATTTGCTCTATTGCTAAAGTCAAGGCCACTAGAGTCCTTTGGTTGCTAAACACGTTTTGCTTAATAGCTTTAAAATATATATATATATATATATATATATATATATATATATATATATATATATATATATATATATATATATATATATATATATATATATATATATATATATATATATATATATATATATATATATATATATAAAAAGCAACAGCTAAGGCGATTTTACCGAGTTTTGGTATACGGGTACTTCACATCATGTGCCATCCTTCAGTAACATCCCGGTTGGCGGACATTCGGTCAGTCGGTCGGTACGTCGCTCGGAAATTAAACTTCTTTTGTTCCGAGCACACTCTTAACCTTATCCCAATAATAACTGAACCGAAGATTTTACTTAGCGCATACATTAGCAACTGCTTAGCATGTTGGATCATTCGTAATTTTACTTTGTCAAAAGGTCAAGGCCATCGTGCTTCATCTTATAAATACGTTTTGCGATGTGTCTTATGAACCAATTGATCCCATGTTGTTAATTGTTTGATTGCATCTAAGCTTAGTTCAGATCGTGGCCTATTATTCAATATTTTCCTTTGGCTTCTTTAGGAGAACGCCGAGTTGGTCCTGATTTGGCTCGGAAGAGTCCGCTGGACCTAAAGCAATAACCGTGTAATGTAATGTAATAACGCCGCGTCGTAATACAGCCCAGGAGATTAACATTTTAAAAGACACCTGTCTTATCGGCTATGTGTGTGAGTATCTGGAATTACATTTGAAGGGCTTGCTCTCTTCTTCTTCTGTCCTAAAGCTAAAGGGTTCTAGACTTGACATGCTCGCAGACCACCACTCTGTCCAGCTTGCTTTCTGCACTCCAATAAAAATGTTCGAGTGCACATGACAAGGCTATGTTTTTTTTTTTTTTTTTTTTAATGGATTCTCTTCTTCACGCAATTAGAATGTTTACTCTCTGTGGTTGTGGTTGTCTTTCATGTCCCCATTCTCGCCCACGTTCTTTTCGCTGCTCTCTTTCTGTATGAGTGCAGTGCTCCTTTCCTCCCTTCCTTTCTAACGCACACACACACACACCCTCTGTCCCCCTCCGCAACCATACAGCCTCTTTCCAGCTGCTGTTTCTCCCGTCAAGAAACTCCTCATTGTTCGCTCTACCTACTGCGCACATTTCGATAAATTTTTCACAACCCAAACCGTTCACTTTTAACACCCACACAAACACACACACACACACACACAAACACACACACAGAGCACTTCACACCCCTCACCCCCCTCGCTCCAACCCACCTCCAGTGGTACCTTGTCATCGACACCCGACGAATCCCTTTTCTTCAACTTGCTGATGATGAGGAACACTTGAGTAGCGCGATTCCATCCAGGTCATTGGTTAAAAAGATGGGTCTTCAGCTGACGCTTGAAGGCTGCTTTGGAGCTACACTGACGTAGCGAGAGAGGAAGTCTGTTCCACAGGAGAGGAGCAGCACAGTCAAAAGACTTTGCTCCAAAGTTCTTTTTCTTATGTCGATCGAATTTGTGCACAAAGATCTTGAACTTCTCTTCCACGACCTGCTGTGGCGATCACGGACGTTGAGTACAGTTCACAGGAGCCTCGCACGACTTTCCTTCCCCGTCTTCTTCTTCTATCCTCCTTGCACTGAGCTGGAGGTCTAGCCTATACCTCCGAGCTATAGCGGAACCTCTGCCTCTGAGCTATAGTGCAGCCTAAGCCATTGTAATGCGTCTGTGATACGTTTTCTTCTATCCTTCTTGCACTGAGCTGGTGGTCGGACCTGCAATACCTCTGAGCTATAGCGGAACCTCTACCTCTGAGCTATAGTGGAACCTACGCCACGTAGCGCGTCTGTGTTACTGTTTCAATTATTTTTACTAGTCCTTTGGACGAGAGTATAAACCAAAATCTAGTCTATGCACGCATATATTCCATCGCACGGATGTTAAAGATTCTGACGCTCATGGTTTAGATGAGTGTCCGCTTGACAAGAATTGTGCTCGGTTTGTCGGGGCGTCAGACCATGCGCCCAAAGGCTGCAAATGGGCGCCTCGGGCAACTTCATTTAGATCCTGTATCGGCCAGCGCCTTGAGAAGTGCTTGAGCTGGAAAAGCGATATATAAGAACGATGAAATAAACAAATAAATAAATAAATAAATAATCCTCCTTGCACTAAGCCAGGAGGACTACCTCTGAGCTATACTGGAACCTCTACCTCTGCTCTGTCATGCCGACTGAGTGCGTCTGTGCAGGTAACGTTTCTCCTATCCTTCTTGCACTAAGCCAAGGAGGGACGTTACTCTGAACCTCTACCACTGTGGAACCTATCTAAAGTTGTGGTAGAGCGTCTGTAGGGATCGACGTGTTTCTTAAGACCGATACTAAATCTCAACATGCGTCGCAAAGACTTGCAGCTGCACGTGTCTGGCGGAATCTGATGTGCCGGATCAGCAACGGACTTCAAAAGCATCCTCTTCATTGATTACATCGCCAATGCATGACGCTCTTTCAGACCCCATTAGTGTCCTAACAGCTTAGCTACGCCATAAGGCTCATAAGCGCATAAACTCCTGCCTTTTATATGAATAGTGTAAGTGCGCGAGGCACTTGCAGAGAGGAAGAAAAAGGAGGAGGAGGAAAAAGGTGGAAGGAAAGAAAATAGAAAATGAAGAAGAAGGAAATCTTTTAGACATGATGTGTGAATCATTTTGATTCATCAGTGCGCGATGACACACACACACACACACTCACCTACACACACCGGCACACACACATACACACACACACACGCACACCTTTATTCGCAGTGAAGAACGAAGAAGAAACAGAAAAAGAAGGAAGAGGGAAAGGAGGAAGAGGCGGAGAAAAAACAGAAAAAAATAAAAGGGGTGATGTCTAAATATTTTAGTAATGACCCATCTCTGGATTCTGAAAGGCGAAATTCGCACAGAATAAAGTAAAATATAGACAATAACTCAAAATGATGATGATGAGTAGGAGGAGAAGGAAGAAGAGCAAGAAGAAGTTGATGATGATAATGATGATGACGATGATGATGACGACGACGACGAAAACAAACAGTTCAAATTTTTCCTTTGGCCAAGCCATTGAATCATACGCGTCCACCATACTCTTCTGGTTTAAAACGGAGAAACTCGCAGATTTCATTGAAAGGGACAGTGAATTTTAACGTCCACGCCTACCTTGGACGATATGGCAGACGGGGGGTTAAAACAATTTCAGGAAAGAGAAGGGGTTAGTGACCTAACTTAACATTGAACCACCAGAGCAATTATACTGCTCAGAAGGACAGTGTACAATGGCCACTTTTATCTTGCACACCACCACGGAATTCGAACCTGGGTCATTGATGTGCCAGGCCGACGCTCGACCACTGAGTGGGTCAAAGAAAAGGGAAGGATCTGAGAGAGAAAGATGGCGGATGAGCATGAATGTCCAAACGTTTTAGCAACGATATTAAATCATTAATAATAATAATAATAATAATAATAATAATAATAATAATAATAATAATAATAATAATAATAATAATAATAATAATAATATAGGAAGCCGGGAGGCGCTTTTTCTTCCATCGAACTCAAAAGCGCGGAGTTCTGAAAAGATCGCTTGTTACAGAAGGCGATAGACAAATCGATGTTTATTTTTTAAATTTAAATTGACGGCGGTGCATCCAATCCCACTAACGACGGGAGGGAGGGAGGGAGACAAACCGACGAACCCGGAGAAAACCCTCGGTGTCCTGTAAAGTCTCGTACCCCAGTCTCGTAAGTTCGCCCCACGTAGGCGGGGTTCGAACCCGAGACCATCGGTATAGGAAACAAGCACTTTAGCCGCTGAACCACCAGGCCACCGCTTACAATTCCTGGCCGCGTTCTCATTGCTCCCTTTGATATTAAACAATAATATCGCGCTGTATTAGTTCAAAGAGTTGCTCAAGTGCTGGCCGAAAACACACGATCTGTATTTCAACTTAAATCGCCCAACTTGTGGCTGGAACCGCATCATAGCACACAGCCCTGCTGACAACAAGACGTGGCCTTCTCCCTCTCTTGAGTACGAGAGAAAAGGGGTCTCGTCTCTTCTGCCTATCCTATCATATCCTACCCCGTAACTCGAAGGTCGTTGGGGCATCACAGATGATTGTTTAATCAGTCCATCTTTCTCTGTCCTCAGCAACCCTCATGGTTTCGTTCAGTGTCAAACCAGTCCATTCTCGAATGTTGTCCTCCTACCTCTTTTTCTGTCTCCCTCTTCTTCTGCCTCATTGCATCGGTCATTTGTCTCGTTGTTGCAGCATCTGCAGTCTCAGCTAACCCACAATTGACATGAACCAAGTAGAATGGATCCGCGATAGCAAAACGAAAGTGTATCCTCGATCGTGCTGCGGTAGATAACACACCGTTTTTTGTATTGTAAATATGACAGGTGGGATAAGACTGCGTCTTTGACGAAACCAATCGGCCCCTCAAAACGATTTATTGTCAAACCGCGTAAGAACAAGCACGCATATGGTAGGTTCAAGTTCCGGATATAATGCAATAGGCTTATATCGATGTCTCTTCAGTGGTAGGACTGTAGATTCCGATGTTAATGAAGCTAGCACAGGGGCGCGTTGTAGAGACCGAGTTTTTCGCAAGAAAACGAGGAAAGTAAGGAAGGAGCGTTGTAAATCTCTTATATTGCGCGAGATTTCTCGAGTGCCGCTCGAGGCGAAGCGTGTAACCTTTGAAGGTACCTTACGAACGAGAACAAGATGGCGGCGTCAGTGAAGAAGATCAAGTTGTCGTTTGTTTTTTCGGACAATTCTTCTCGACTGAACCCTGTCTTCTTCGACTGCGAAAGAACACAGTGCAAAGTCATCCTCATCTAATATCGGCAATAAAATTAACTTTTTAGCTTCTCTACTGAGCGCCGCCATTTTGAACTAGCCAAAATCCCACTGTGTCGTTGCAAATCTCTCCTTGCCCGAGGTTTCTCGATAGTAAGGATGAAGCGAGTTTCCTCGCGCGAATGCAACACGGCCCTGGTTCGTTGGTAGGTGGCTTGGGAATAAATCGTCTGAGCGGCAGATTCGTTTCGCCCACCCTTTTTCAGCTATGATACAAAGGTACTCTAGCTACCGCTTTGCTATTGAGGATTGACTTTCAGCGTGTAATGCCGGGCGAGCGTAAACCTCGGCTAGTCTCAGCCACGCAGTGTGACACTAGAGGAGGAGGAGGGGAAGAAGAAGAGGAGCAAGATGAGGAGGAGGAGGAGGAGGATCGAAGACATAAGGAGAAGAAGGAGCATGGATGTCAAAACTTGTTTGGCCAAGCCATTGAATCGTAAGTGGTGCATGATGACCCACCTCTATAATGGGAGTAAGGTTGAACTCGCCCAAGATAAAAGGAGATGAGAGAGAGAGAGAGAGAGGCAAGTTTAGAGTGGTGTTTCACCCGTCCCCTATACGCTTAATGTGTCCGGGGACGTAAATTTACTCCCAAAAAAAAGAGAGAGAGAGAGAGAGAGAGAGAGAGAGAGAGAGAGAAGGGTTCCAAGAGGGTGACCCAACGGTGAAATGAATTAGCCAAGACACCGCGTCGTTAAGTGCATATGTAGTGCAGATAAGTTAGCAGAGTTGAAAAAGACGGAATAGTCCGAAGAGGAGAAGGAAGGAGAAGAAGAAGGATGAATAATAACAAGAACAACAAGAAGAAAAACAATAACAACAAAAAAGAAAGAAAGAAAGAAAGAATATGTGTTAATTTAGGCAATGACATTTACCGAAACAGTGCAGTAGCAACTACAAGAAAAAAAAAGCTGGTTAGGAGAAGAGAGCGAGTGGAGAAGGTGGTCCAAGAAGAAAACAAGATTGCAAGCCATTCAAATGTACCTCCAGACACTCACAGACGTATTCGACAAAGACCAATTTTCAACAGGGTTAATTTTCTTTGCGGTTTTATGATTCGGATTTATCACAACGAAGCAAATTGAAAACATGGAATGATAGACAACTTTCTAAACTATCTGCAACAATAAAAAGTTATGAAAATCGGATCATCGAATTTTTTTACATACAGTGCAAAGCGCGTTTAGGAAGTAGTAAAGCTCAATGAGCTTGATCTTTGAAAAAGTACAAACACGAAACACCGCGCTTAGCAGTATATAAAATATCCACAAAGTGAAAATAATTAATTTCGGTCCAGTTATTCCTGAGATAATGCAAAAATTGTGTTCTAAGAAAACCGTTGAATCTGGAGCGACGGACCGACCGACCGACCGATGTACCAACAACCGGAGTGCTATTGAAGGATGGCCCATGATTTGAAGTACCTGTATACCAACACCTCAACACAATCGCTTCAGCCGGTTTTGAGATCTTGAGCAAATCGTGTTTAACAACAAAATGTCTCCAGTGACCTTGACCTTTGAGGTGGAGAAAATGTGATGGCACGGGAGGCAGGCCCATAACCTATATAATGTTCTTATGACGTTTGGTCAAAATACGTTCAGTGGTGCCTGAGATGACTTTCAGCGGACCGACTGACAGACATGTTTCTCGTTCTGCATCGATGGTTTCCCCCGACTGCGTTAAAGTATTTTCAGATAAGCCTGGAAACACAAAAAGCAACACAACTGCAACACACACACATACACACACACAAACGCACACACACACACTGCTCTCTAAAAATAATACTAAATAGCACGTCTTAACACACCCACCTGTCCTCTGTAGTTCCCCTGACCGTGATAAAGCACGCATAACAAAGCTTACCATATCGGAGATCTGCACGAGCGTCAGCCCGAACTTGATGACCACCTTGTCCGAAGCGTTGAAGACGGGTCTGGAGAACATGTGGTAGCCCTTCAGCAGAGCCTCCAGGAGCTTCTGCTCGTCTGGAACGCGAGGCTCGTCTCCGGGATCCCCACTTCCATGGTGATGCCGCCGCTTGCGAGACCCATGGCTGGACGACGGTGATGACGACGACGGAGATGAGACACCTGCTTGCCGTACAAAGGAAGCAGGCAGAGGCGCCGTAGAGGTGCATATCAACAGTAGAGTAGTAGCAGCAGCCCCATGTGGCAAGGGGAAACATAAGAAAAAAAAACAAAAAACCTAGAGATGTGACAAAGAGAATGCTAGATATGTGTATTAAAACCATTGAACTTACCATGTCAGAAATCTGCGTCAACGTGACGCCGAATTTGACAGTGACTGTCTTGGAGGCGTTATAGACAGGCCTAGCGGCAGTATTGTAGTTCCTCAATATTGCTTCCATCAGCCGCTGCTCGTCTACCATCGCCGACGTCGCTAACGTCGGCAACAGCGTCAGCGTCAGCAGCAGCCGAGGGAGGTAACTTCTCCCAAACGTTCTGAGTGATGTCACTGTCACCGAAATTGACGTAGCCGCAACCGGAAGCAACGTCAGCAACCACACCCAAGGGTAGTGACCCAGGTTCCAGCGCCACTTCCTGCTACAGCGATGGGGCAGGAGCTTCCCTCCCTCCGGGGCTGCAGCTGCCGCTGTCTCGCACCCGATGCAAGGGTCACGAAGGGTCAAGGCCATAGCAGGTCGCGCGCTCTCCCGGCCCAATGGTCAGATATGGCTGTAACCATGGAAGCTGTTCTGGGTAAAGACTGGTTAGTAACGGAAAAGGTAATTCCTCGTACAACCGGAGCATACTGTGTCCCGGGTAACGCCGCTGTCGGTCATTGGCTCACACAAACAAAACACAGCGCTCACACTATTCCCTTACAAGACTGCTTCGTCTTATGTTAGAAGGCACGCTGTAGGCTAGCTCCAGGACCTTGTATAGAAATGCACCAGAAGAATACGAGGTGCGAGATAGTGCACGATAAATCCTTGCAAATTAGTTTGATATACAATCTCCTTGCAATTATGTTAATATTACATCTGCGAAGTAGTGTTAAAATAAGTTCACCACAATCACGTCAGACTGGAGTCAGTGAAATCAGTGTAAAAACTGGTTCACCCAAAAATAAATAAATCAAAAAATAAAAATCAGGTCAAAAGCTTTCGGATGGAGGCCATCGAGTTTATGATATCCCATTGGGACTGCTGGCTTGCACAATGCATACGTCGCACGATATATTATCACTGAAGCACACAATGAAAAATGACATTATTTCTTAACACGATTGGAAAAACGGGTATTATATTCCACAGATTTTCCAAACTGTCGCAAAGAATGTTCACGATTGAAGCGCACAACGCTACAAAGAATAATTGCTTTGTTTCCAGCACCAAACAGGGCAGTTCTGGGTGTATTTGTGTAGCCGGTTGTAGGACATGAGCGTCCTGATCTTTACAGTCCGTGCTTCTCTCAAAACAAAACAAAAACCACATAAAAAGCAACTAAAGAACAAACATCTATCTATGAATCTAAGCACCACAAATGCACTGCCAGCTGGCGAGAAAGTAATAATTATTATTCATGTTCGAAAGAAATAATTACCCGCTGTCACAATGAAGTTTGATATAGACATATAAACAAGAGCTCTTCTTGGTCGTTTCAAATATATATTCAGTCCTATTTATTGTTCACCAGCGTCCTAAAGTATTTTCCGGTGTAATTAAAGAACAATAACATTATTCAAAGTATGGACTATGTTCCCACTGCCATGATCATCTTCCACAAAAGCAGCGCTTCTACTCCCCGGCTTCAATCTAAAGGTAGCATCTTTTTTTGTGTTGAAAGATGGACTATTCTTGTTTTACCAACTTGTATCGTAAGGAATATGTTTGGTTTACCTCGATTTCTGAACTACAAGTTAACAACTGCACACAATTGGATTCAAATACCAGTTGTTCAGTGCCGTAGCTGCCGCTCGACACCAAATATGAATCATTATGACTCATGACGGAAACCATTAAAAAAATCGAACCCCTCCTCCCACCCTCCTCCCTCAAAAACTAAACAAACAAACAAACAAACAAACAAACCCCAAACAACAAAACAAACCAAGCAGCGCTACAAAAGTGTGTACAGTGTGGTGTTGTTTACACAGCAAGGCAGATGCGCCTAAACTGCCAAGCATAACAGTCGGCTTAAAACCCCGCAGATTCTCCGTGATATCATCTTTTCATGTGCCAACAACTCAATTTCTCAAGTACATTACATTACATGACTATTGCTTTAGGTCCAGCGGACTCTTCCGAGCCAAATCAGGACCGGACAACCCCTGATTCGCATAAAAGATCTGCTGTAACAACCCTAGTGGTAAAACTGAAAGCTCTCCACCAGCCAGTCACTTTACAATAAAGACATCCCACGCAGGGGACGCTGAGGCTGTACTCTAATTTATCGAACCCCCGTTTACAAAAACAAAATAGAATACAAACATCATTATAAATTATCAACAAAACACATACACATAATAATAAAAAATATCGCAGGCTACTGATGTCACCCACATCTTCCATCTTTTGGAATAAAGAATTGTTGACTTGACTTGACTTGCCTACATTGCTAAATAATAACATCATAGGAAGCCCTAGTGACCACCTGGCAGAAAGCGTCCAATATTCCCAAGCTGATCCAACAGACCTCATACACAAATAAGGAGTCTTGTCCCGGAAGAGTTTTCAAGAAAAAATGTAGATGACTGGTCTAGCGAAGAAGAAGATAGTATAGCAGATCAATAGAACAGAGCAGGAATGAGAAAGAGCCACTGAGAAAGACAGCGACAGTGGGAATTTAAAGCACTACATTTCCAGAAAGTGGGGATACTATTTATACTGAAACCCCCAGCACCCCCAACGGGGAATTTCTCAAGTAAGCTGATAGTCGCAGCCACACCGAAGAACAAAACCCCAAGATTCTGGATAGTGTGGCCCCTCTGAACGGCCAGCAATGGCGTAAATAACCGACATTTTGAGGAAATAGCCGCTTTTATTGCGCATGTTTGCGTGGTTTGTTAACTTTATTTCATCTCGGGTGAGCGACAAGAATGGGTGATGTGTCAAGAAAGTGGTTGACCCATAAAAAAAAAAAAAAAAAAAAAAAAAAAAAAAAAAAAAAAAACAAAAAAAAAAAAAAAAAAAAAACAAAAAAAAAAAAAAAAAAAAAAAAAAAAAAAAAAAAAAAAAATAAAAAAAAAAAAAAAAAAAAAAAAAAAAAAAAAAAAAAAAAAAAAAAATAAAAAAAAACATTTTATTAAGACAATTCCAATTATGGAATCGCATTTTAAACACACAAAATCTACATTTAAAGCGTGTCAGCGGCTTGGTATGCCGTGTGTCAAGAAAGTGTTGACCCAAAACACAATAAATTGCTAGCTGCTTGTCGTGCCTTCCGATTTCGATTAGTGCCATGCTCAGATTTTCTGCTGTGGTATGGTATGGTAAGAGAGTGGGAGTGAGGGAGGGAGAGTGTGTGTTTGTGCGTGTGTTTGTGTGTGTGTGTGAGTGAGAGGGAAAGGGGGAGAGTGTAGAACATTCTGGAAGAAAGAAAGCAAAGAAAAGAGTTAAGTTCGATTTAAAAACAAAATGCCAAGAGAGAGAGAGAGAGAGAGAGAGAGAGAGTGAGAGAGAGAGAGAGAGAGAGAGAGAGAGAGAGAGAGAGTTCACTAGGGCATCGAAGTGGTATTCATCTCTCTCTCTCTCTCTCTCTCTCTCTCTCTCTCTCTCTTCTCTCTCTCTCTCTCTCTCTCTCTTCTCTTCTCTCTCTCTCTCTCTCTCTCTCTCTCTCTGTCAAATGTTGCACGTCCGACAAAATATTCTTTTCTGTTTCCAGAAAAGAGTTCGGTTTAAAAGACCATCGAAGTGGTAATCATCTGCCTCTCTCTCTCTCTCTCTCTCTCTCTCTCTCTCTCTCTCTCTCTCTCTCTCTCTCTCTCTCTCTCTCTCTCTCTCTCTCTCCTCTTCTATTCTTGTTTCCTTCTCTCTCATATGTCGCATGTTCTACAAAATGTTCTTGTATACACCGTAGGCCGCTTAGAGCAAGCACTTTTCATATTAAGATCGAACATGCATCGGCCAAGACGCGCATTTTTTACAAGTTGGCGCGCCGTACAGCGCCAAGAACCACTGAACCTTCCCAATCGGCCTCTGGAAATTGTTTCGTATCAGCGGTAACTTCAAAAAACCTATGAAATACTGTGTAGACCTACAATGCGGATCCCACTTCAACGAACTGTGCTCAGCAGCTTATTGAGTAGACAGCTCTAGTACTTCACCAGAGGGAAATGAAATGAGGAGTTACGGGCATAATATTCACTGCTTTGGAACTGAGTTCACTGCGCACGCGTCCCGCTAAAACAACTTCCTATAAAGTTTTTTTTAATCGGGAGAAAGTTTTCTTCTTCTTCTTCTTCTGAAATTGAATTAACGGCGCATGCGTTCCTCTGATACTACTTCCGAAAGAGTTGTTTAGAACGCAACGGAGGAAGTTGCCTCACTTGAGGGAAAGGGACTAAGAACTGATGAAAGGAATTTTTTCCCCATGGAGACGGGCAAGAAAGACGGAAGACATCTGGTGCTAAAAAACAATCACAGAAAAACGGAAATGAGAGGTACGTAGGTACTGAAAGCGTTTCCCTACTAATGAATACGGTCGGGTACCATGACGAACAGGTATTCACAACTTTCCGGCACCTCTCATAAAAACTCGTGGGTATTGCCATTATAAATTAAAACGAGGTTATATGAAACCAAGTTCCGGTTTGGCTTGTTTTGCTTTTATCAAAGCTTGATGCGTGACTTTTAAATATGGCAAATTGCCGAAAACGACGATTGTTAGAGCCAGAAAACGAGTGGGATAAGTATAAAAACGGTGGAGGAAGTACATGCTCAGTGAAAGAATGCAAAAAACAATCGTAGAGGCCTGTATTTGTGGCGACTTCGGAGGTGCGTCGATCATCGACAGAAAGTGAAACAGGACCTGAAAACTCTTGTAGTTTTCCATAGCATCGCCGTCGCAACCTTCACAAAACACGAAGTAACTATGTTAGGCTAGCGTTGTGGCCAAGTGGGCTAAGGCGGGACTAACTTGCCTTGTCCACAAGCCAGAAACCAATGGCGCCTGACAGGTGTGGGTTCGAGCCAGCATCTGGGCGTTATGTTTTTCCTAATATTTTTCAAAAATTCACAAATAATGTTAGGTAGGTAGGGTTTAGGCGCGCCACTGGCGATAGGAAGGGATAATAAACTGCAGCAAAAAAAATAAAAATATGTGAGGGTACGATACAGGTGGCCAGTGACACATGTTATTATTCTTGAATATTTGGAAATAACTCACTAAAACACGCGGAGAAAAAAAAAACGGAATTATTTTTTCATAGAGGGGATGCCCGTTTGTGCATAGCTAGACAGAAAAGTGTGAATAAAGGAAATAATCTTCAACCGCAAATCTACGACTCCCTTTACAGCATTGGAAACTACGTTTACTCCCCTTGCCTTACTTTCAAAGCTCGTCTTGTACGCACACGTGGAAACAAAACGAAACAGTATGGCTGAGACTATTATCAATGAAAGGACGCTTCTTTTTGTTTATTTCTTCAATCTTTCACGAAGGAAGAAATTAGATTAGATCGTCCAATGTTGTAAAGGGTCCACGGACTGCTTACGAGCATGGGTTGGGGAAAAAAGAGAAAGATGAACAAAGACATAGAAGAGGAACAGACGTAAGACGTACACTGGACTCGAGTATTCGAAAAGCACCTGCCTCCGCAAACCTCTGAAGCGTAAAGTGACATTGGTTTAATTTGGGCATCACAGAGTTGAAAGAAAACAGTTCGAGTCTATGCTGCCTAAATAGCTAGCCCATATATTCTTCATCAATGCAATAACTGTCCCCTTTCCTCTTTGCTCTAAAACTCTCCACAAGCTGATAAACATAGTTTCGTAGTCGAAAACAACTCTAGATATGCGTAGCTGTTGACTGTTTCTAGGAACCATTTCTCATTTGCTGCAATTTGACCGTGACCTTTAACGAAAGACCTTGACTTTTGGTATACTTAAAATGACCCACTTTGACCACGCCCCTCGGACTCGACAGACCTTTTTAACATTCACAGTGAGTGTTGCCCCATTGAAACAATACTATTACAGCAAAAAAATAATTCTTTCGAAAGACTATTTAGTTTTTAACAATGATTAAAGTCCGTAGTTTTTGTGCCTATTCATAACAACCGCTAGCCAGCATTCGTGAGCTAAAAATAGCATCTACTAACGCCAGTAACTGACGGAACTATTCTTTCTTTCTTTTTTAAAATTGCTCGGTAAGGATTTTCGTTTTTGGTTGATAGAATAGACCTTACCCTACCCAAAACCCACACACACACAAAACTAAACTCGTCAAGCTGCGTGGTTTGCTCAGAAATAGGGTCAAAGGTTACACGGCTATGGTATCGATGTACCGTTAATAAGGGGAAATCACTCTCTGTCAGTACCTGAAAATTTGAAAAATTTCAAACTGTATCGGTTGGTTTGAGCAACGAAAGCCCTCTTTATCATCGTTTAAAGTGATAACAATTAAAACTTTCGGGGTAAACTTGTTTTGGCCAACAGCGAGCAAAGCCTTCGAACTGAGGTCTTTTAAGTTTAATGAAAATTCCCATGAATGTGCGCAGCCCTTTGGAGGTTGTGGACTTGATTCTGCAACCCTGCTGGCATAAAGGAAACCAGGACTACATCACCAGCAATTAATTAACGGAAGATTTCGTCAAGCCCTGGTACTGTAGTGGCTGTATCCCATGACTGTTGATCTAACAAAATCAGCAACTTCTGACATTGGGAGAGAAAAATCTTTAGAGGGCCTTGTTTTACCCCGAGTGGTGGAGAAACAGAGAGAAAGACAGAGACAGAGAGGGACACAGAGAGAAAGAGAGAGAGAGAGAGAGAGAGAGAGAGAAAGAGAGAGAGAGAGAGCGAGAGAGACAGAGAGAGAGACACTCAGAGAGAGAGACAGAGAGGGAGAGACACTCAGGGAGAGAGAGAGAGAGACAGAGACAGAGACAGAGAGAGAGATAATGCCAGACTTTTGAACTCTTTCAAAGACTTTTCAAAAAGGCATTTTGGGCGGGCTAGAAAGCTTGACGAAAGAGGAATAGAATGGCCACGTCAGAAGAATAGGCCACTGGAAATAAAAGTTCCCTTTTATATCTATCAAAACCGCCACAACAGACTGCAGTGCTTTTGACATTTGACCTTCCCCACGTTTTCCCTCATTCCTTCCCCTCTCCACCACCCCCGTCACTTTCACGCACGCACATACGCGCACACACACAAACACACACCCCCACATCCACACCCACAAACACACATACACACAGGTCTGTCTGCATCCACTGTCGTTGTGAGCATGCGTGTGGGTACGATGTAATTAATTTGTCGTTGCGGAATCCAATGCTTTCTGCATCAGCAATGCCACGTTTTCAGCACATGATAGGTCATGTCATGAGCTCGGAGAGATAATAGAGGGAGAGAGAGAGAGTGACAGAGAGAGTGACAGACAGCGACAGACAGAGACAGAGCGACAGAGAATCCTATCCTATCCTATCTTGTAACTCGAAGGTCGTTGGGGCACCACAGATGATCGTTTAACCAGCGCACTTCATCTTTCTCTGTTCTCAGCAACCCTCATGGCTTCGCTCAATGTCAAGCCAGTCCATTCTCGAATGTTATCCCCCCATCTCTTTTTCTGTCTGCCTTTTTCTTCTACCTCCTTGCACCGTGCCTTGCAATATGGTCTTTGCAAGGCCTGATGCTCTGGTGACGCGGTCATACCATCGGAGTTTCAGTTTCTTCACCACTGTGAGCAAATCATCGAGTTGTCCAATGGCTTGCGTGATAGTCTGTCGGACTTCGTCGTTGGTGATGTGCTGGGTGCAGGAAATGACCAGAAGTCTTCTGTAATACCTCATCTCCATGCATTGTATTCTTCGTTGTAGATCTGCTGTGAGGATCCATGTTTCGCAAGCGTAAAGGAAGATGGAGATTACAAGGTAGCGCAGCAACCTTACCTTGGAGTGTAGACTGATGGTTCTTTCTGGGCTTCAACCTTGTCAGGGCCGCAGTTGTTTGTGTTATCCTGGAGAGGACTTCAAGACGGAACCCCATTGCTTCATACAACTGCTCCTAAATATTTGAAACTATGCACTGTGTTGAGGGATTGGCTTTGGACTTTGATGTCTGTGTTGATGCCATTGGTATTGCTGGTCATCATTTTGATCTTCTCTGCACGTATTTCCATTCCAATGGCTCTGGAGATGGTTTCAAGCCTCTGTACCAGCTGTTAAAGTTCTTGTTCCCTCTCCAGACATTCCATCAATGTCATCCGCAAAACGGAGCTTGGAGATTGCTCCTACCCTATGCTGACTGTGCTTCGTGATCTGAAAGGCAATCTGACATAATGCGCTCTAGGAAGATGTTAAAGCGTGTTTTGGAGAGATTATGCGTTGGAGAGAATGGGCAACTCCTTGACGCACGCCGATTGTTGTTCTGAACAGTTCCCGATGGATCTGTTTATGGAGGACAGCACTTGTAGCCTTGTCATACAGGCTTTTGATGGAATTCAATAAAATTAGGGCTAATGGTGCCACAGAGCTGCATGCCAGACACGGTCAAACCGCTTTCTTAGAATTTCCAGATCTTGTTACAGATAATGGTGAGGGCGTCAATCTTCGCTTCTCCTCCTGCTTCTAGCAATTAGGCGGGGATGTTGTCCACTCCCGCTCACTTCCCTTCTTCAGCAATTGCACTGCTGAGAAACAGGGACAGAAACCGAGAAAGAGAGAGAGACACAGACAGATGCTCATTACATTACAACTGGATAAAAAGTGCAACGAGATTTAGGTAACGCATGGATTGTCATCGAAATAACAGTATTTTATTAGACCAACACATAACAGTGTAAGACGAGAAAGTTAATTACAGCTGAATTTTTTCTCTGTTGTAGCTCACAAGTTTTCAAAACTACGAAAATTGGTTTGATGTCACACACTTTCATGTTCAACACGGCACCACCTACCACATCCTGCTGTATGGAACTCTCTCCCTCTGGAGTGTAAACATTGCGACACAATATTTTCTCTCAAATATAACCTATGTAAGCATCAGCAAAATTAATTATAAAAGTTATTATTATTATTATTATTATTATTATTATTATTATTATTATTATTATTATTATTATTATTATTATTATTATTATTATTATTATTATTATTATTAGGGTGAGGGATAGGGAGGGGTGGGTGCCTAAAATTGTTTAAAGATATTAATGACGATGTTGATGTGATTGTGTGTGCATGTGTGTGAGTGTGATGTAGATGATTTCCAAGATATTGTTAAAGGTTCTTTACAATGTTAATTTTTAAGGGACAGATTGGAAGATTAGACTTATTAATGACTCTAAAATCTTAATCCCTAATTTTTTTTTAAAAAAGTTTCTAAAACGTTTCTCTCTCATACATTGCCTGAAGACCTGAAAACCGTCAAGACTCTCTAATCAGATTTACAATGGATCAGGCTTTTTGTATTTGTAAGTTATCGTGCCACAGGGCGGTCTAAATCTTCTTCCACTGCAAAACGAACAACTAAGCTGCTTATTGCAGGTGCTGATGACATGGCACCACATAATGAATCCCAAGGCTACTTGCATCGTTATTATATAGCGCTTTTTCAGCTCAGGGGTAGCTCAAGGCGCTGGTCGATGTGAAACAGCATCTAGGCGTCCAAGTTCAGCCTTAGGGGCGTTTTTATGTTCCACAAAGTCATGCAGTTTATGCTGGGGAAAACATGATGGCTTTGAGTTGAATATTCCCATGTTAGTTCTTCTGCAGTGCGACATTCCACTGTTGTCGCTCATTTTGTCACTGCATGTGGGCATGGAAAGGGTTACAGTAAGAATTGAGGGTTTCTTGCTTCTCCAAAGATACCGACCCCCCTCCTCCCGTTGACTTTTGTTTAAAGTACTGTAATTATTTATTTATGTATTTATTTATTTTAATTTAACGTTTATTCCGATTTTGATATTAGATAAATTGTACAAATGTACAGTACTGCAAACAAACCAACAACAACAAAAAAAAGAAGAAGAAAGGTTATCTCGTAACCTTTCAAGTTTAAGTCGGAGAAGATATATGGGTTAGGGCTCGCCTTTTCTCAGTGCCAGCGTTGTGAAGCTCCGTCTTGTCCAGCTCTGCAGTTGTATTTTACCTTCCGGGACTATCAAATCATCCGGGTATCCTTTCAAAGCTAAGGCCAGCAGTGATAGGGAAAAGGCCGGGCAGCGGTAGAGATAGGGCGGAGAGCGGTAGAGATAGGGCGGGGCAGCGGTAGAGATAGGGCGGGGCAGCGGTAGAGATAGGGCGGGGCAGCGGTAGAGATAGGGCGGAGAGCGGTAGAGATAGGGCAGGGCAGCGGTAGAGATAGGGCGGAGAGCGGTAGAGATAGGCCGGAAAGCGGTAGAGATAGGGCGAGGGAGCGGTAGAGATAGGTCGGAGAGCAATAGAGATAGGGCGGGGCAGCGGTAGAGATAGGGCGGAGAGCGGTAGAGATAGGCCGGAGAGCGGTAGAAATAGGCCGGAGAGCGGTAGAGATAGGGCGGGGCAGCGGTAGAGATAGGGCGGAGAGCGGTAGAGATAGGAAGGGGCAGCGGTAGAGATAGGGCGGAGAGCGGTAGAGATATGGGCGGGGAGCGGTAGAGATAAGGCGAGAGCGGTAGAGATATGGCGGGGCAGCGGTAGGGGTAGGGCGAGGGATCGGTAGAGATAAGGCGAGGGAGCGGTACAGATAGGCCGGAGAGCGGTAGGGATTGGCCGGGGAGCGGTAGAGATAGGGCGAGGGAGTTGCTTCCATGTCTTTGTTTTGTAAACGCATTTAACGGACGGACACCTCAGACCGATTAGTCCCTGGTTGGTTTCTGACTTATTACTGGAATTTGTGGTGAAGAAGATTTTTAATATATCCATGCGTCTTCTTGTCTAATTGGAAATAAGTCCACTTGATTTTCAGCCAGCCTAGCTGATACACTGACGAGCTGAGATCACAGCAAAATATACCATCGGTATCTATGGCAGAGTCCCACTAACTCAAACTTCTGGCAGCAGAACAAAAATGAGTTACTTAGCTATTCATTGCTTACAGGGTCCAGCGGACTGCAAAGAGCGGAATCAGGACCACAAAATCAAATCCACAACTTGGCTGAAAGAGGGCTCACCCCTGATCCGCATAAAAGATCTGCTGAAACAACCCTAGTGGTAACACTGAAGGCACTCCACCAGCCGGTCAATTTACAATAAAGACATCCCACGCAGGGAACGCTGAGGATATACTTAAATCCACCGAACCCACGTTTACAAAAACAAAATAGAATACAAAAGTAATTATAAAATATCAACAAAACACATACATATAAAATGCCTACATTGCCAAATAATAATATCATAGAAAGCCCCAGTGACTATTTGGCAGAAAGCGTCCAATGTTCCCAAGCTGATCCAACAGACCTCACACACAAATGAGGAGTTTTGTCCCGGACGAGTTTTCAAGAAAAAAAGGTAGATGACTGGTCTAGCAATGAAGAAGATAGTATTGTAGATTGATAGAACAGAGTAGGAATGAGAAAGAACAAAGGAGAAAGATAGCTACATTGGGAATTTAAAGCACTAAATTTCCAGAAAGTGGGGATACTATTTATACAGAATCCCCCAAAACCCCCATGGAAGGGAGAATGGAACAAAAAGGAGGGGAGATACTACTACTACTACTACTACTACTACTACTACTACTACTACTACTACTACTACTACTTCTACTACTACTACTACTATGAATAATGAGATATATAAGTTTAACATAAAAGAAGAAGATTTGCTATTATTATATGATAATAATTAACTTAAAGTACCCGTTTGTCCCTCACAAGGAAAATAAAAGCGTGTTTTGTAAATCAAATTTATAATAATAATAATAATAATAATAATAATAATAATAATAATAATAATAATAATAATAATAATAATAATAATAATAATAATAATAACAATGAAGAAGAAGAAGAACAACAACAACAACAACAACAACAACAAGAAAAAACATCATAATCATCATCATTTAATTTTTGTATCAACTTGCTTGGCCCCCCCCCCCCCCCACTCCCATAAAGGAAGATCTTAGCGTGTTAGTAAAGTTAAACTTTAAGACATTATTACACGCCGTCATTTGCGCCTCGCACCGCCAGGCACTACATTACAGGCAAGTGGTTTAAGCTTGTTTCTGTAATGTTCCTTCTTCCTCAGTGGCCATGATAATGTTCTGCCTAGAATGACCGTCTACTTAATTTAAGGACCAGTGAACTGTGAATCCTGCTCCTTAAAGTGAATTTATTTTATACATGGCGACGAGTGTTTTCATCATGCGATCTCAAAGTTACTCCCTCTCTTCTATGTCTGTCTGTCTGTCGGTCGATATCTGTCTCTCTGTTTCTGTTTGTCTGTCTGTCTCTCTCTCTTTGCATGATAATGTATTGGCTGGAATGACTATTTAATTTAAGGACACGTGAACTGTGACTCTTGTTCCTAAACTGAATTTATTTTATGAATGTTTCGAGAGTTCTTCTACGTGCCCTCGCAAAGTTACCCCATTTCCTAAGTCCGCCTCTCTCACGTCGATTGCTCTTATTCTCTATATCTATGTATCTATGTCTCTGTCTGTCTCATTCTCTTTCTCTCTCTCACGTCGATAGCCCCGCTTCTCTGATTCCGTCTGTTAACTCTCTCTCTCTCTCTCTCTCTCTCTCTCTCTCTCTCACGTCCATAGCTCCTTTTCTCTGTCTGTCTGTCTGAATCTCACGTCGATAGCCCCTCTTCTCTGTCTGGCTGTCTGGCTGGCTGTCAATTGCCCCTTGACTGTCTGTCTGTCTGTCTCTCGCTCCATTTCTTTACACGTCGATAACCAAGATGGGGGCCTCGTAAGGTCCCACAGCTTAGATTTAAAACTATCGAAAGAATGCCGCTAACATTATCCTACAGTCTTTTAAAAATTACTCGACAGATTTATATAAAATACTTCAATAATTTGAGAGATTTCGCTGCCTTCTGTCTGTTTACCCAAGTCTCTGTTTTAAGCGTAAGCTTAGTACGAACAAAAATAGGCTCCGGCCCAAGCGCTTTCAATTCCCCAACTAGCGAGTGTGTGTGTTTCACGTTTTACTGCGTGCTTTTTGAGACTCCCACAAACAAACGCGTTACATCTTCTATCTTATTCTTTGTTTCTATGGTCAGTGGCGTAGCTAGGGATATGGGGGCTCGGGGGGGCTTGGCCTCTTTTGGGGCCCCTGCATTTTGACATTCGACATCATGACATGAGATAATGTACTTAATAAATATATAAGTCTAAACTTATATAACAACGTGAATAGCAAGATTAAATGGCGGTGGTGTAATATTTAATATTTAATGTAAAAGTTTTTTTTCGGACACTCCTTTGGGGGCCCCCCTCAACTGGGGGCCCGGGGGGACTTTCGAATTTGGACCCCCCCCCTCCCCATCAATCTAGCTACGCCACTGTCTATGGTACTTCTGTTTACTCAAAATAATCAAGTTTTTTCTATAGTGACACGGGACTGTGTGAATGTTATTGTCAGGTAATGTTCCACTCTACACTGTGAATTAATTTTCATCGCTGTTTGTTGTTGAGACAATAGAGAGTCTGATTCCCATTCAGTATTTCTTTGTACTCTTGTAGGTGCTTTAATATCTTTTTTTTTCTTTCAGTTCATCTCTACATACATGTCTTCCAAAATAAAAAGACGAAAATAACTTTCAACGGTATCAACAATTATTATCATACAAAATCGGCAATATTAGATGCCTTAAGGAAACCTTTTTTTTTAGGTGAGATTTTTTAAAACATTTATTTTATTAATTTTTAAACGAAGGATAGGAGGGAGAATAGAAAGAAGAAAAATAAAGAAAGGAAGAAAGAAAGCAATAGAAATAAATAAATAAATATAGATAGATAGATAACAAAACTACGTAAGAGAGAGAGAGAGAGAGAGAGAGAGAGAGAGAGAGAGAGAGAAGAAAGAAAGAAAGAAAGAAAGAAAGAAAGAAAGAAAGAAAGAAAGAAAGAAAGAAAGAAAGAAAGAAAGAAAGAAAGAAAGAAAGAAAGAAAGAAACTAAGTAGGTGGGGAAATATTAAAGAAAGAGATCAGACCAATTTAAAGTAGGGAAGAAAGAATTAAAATATAAAAAAAAAAATAAAATAAAAATAAGGGGGGAAAAGGTAACATTAAAGAACGCATAAAACACAGGAAAAAAAAGAGAAGCGAATTATGGAGAAGAAAAAAAAGAAAGTAACAAAATTAAATTTAAAAAAGTAAAACAATAAATAAACAAAGATAATACAGAATAAAAAGAAAAGAAATACGAAGAAAGAAAGAATGAAACGGAGGACAGACAGACAGAAACGACAACGAAAGAAAAGGAAGAAAACTCGAAAATGTTTAAAGCCTTTCCATGAATCTAGGATTAGTCCTTTTCAAACGTAGATCGGAAATGTAATACGAAATATTTCTTTTTTGTATTTCCGAACGTATCTGGAAATACATTGAAACAGAAGGGAATCGAATCAGAACGAGCCTAATGTCGGTCGGTCGGCCTCTAGGTCAGTCAGTATGTCGGTCCATTAAAAGTTATATCTCAAGAACCACTGGACGGATTTTGACCAATCTTCATAAGAATATTACCTAGGTTAGTGGCCTGCCTCCCGTGCTCTAATCTTTGCTCTAACGCAAAGGTCAAGTGTCAGTGAAGTCATTATTTTATTGCTGTATATTTCACAAACGGGCTGAAGCGATTTTGTTGAGTTTAGATTTTTTTTAATTTTAGATTTTAATGCTTTATTGTCCCTTTTTTATCGGAAAATTCTGGGCCGCCTACCCTGTGGAAGGCGTAGTCGCAGCCTGTGGCGCGCCCAAATCCAACCTACTTAACATTAGTTGTGATTTTTGACATTTGGAAATTCTTTAAATTTTTCAAAATTCTTTTGAATTTTTTTTTGAAATTTTGCTGGGGGAGCAAACCGGAGTACCCGAATAAAACCGCCGAGGCGTTGCCCGAGTCGAAAGTAAATAATATTCGGAGAAACATAACGCCCCGATGCAGGATCGAACCCACACCTGTCAGGTGCCATTGGTTTCTGGCCTGTGGACAAGGCAAGTTAGTCCCGCCTTAGCCCACTTGGCCACAACGCTCGCGTTTGGGAGTTTGGGAATACAGGTATTTAAAATCATGGGCCATCCTTCAGTAGCAGTCCGGTTGTCGGACAGTGGGTTGGTCGGTCGCTCCGAATTTCGCTTTTTTTTTCCCAAAACATTTGAAGAATAACTTAATCGAAATTATACTTTTTAATTGCGAATATTTTAACTACTGCGAAGCATGTTAAATCACTGTTATTTGTCCCTCCTCGAAAGATCAAGGCCATTGGCCTTTATGTTATAAACACGTTTTGCGCTATCTCTATAAATTGGCTGATCCAACTGTGATAATGTTATTTATTGCTTTGAGATAGTTCAGGTCGTGGCCTCTCATTCCATCTTTTTCCTTATGTTTCGTTAGAATAAAGCTTAAATCACAAAACCGGCAAGAAAATGAACACTTTTAAAAATGTGTATTTTTCGGCCATGTGTGTGAATGTCTGGAAATACATTTGAATGGCTTGCCGTCTTGTTTTTGTATTCGTAAACATCCACAATTATTTTGCGAAGTACACAAATTGGACTTTTTAAAAACTGTGAAATATGCTTGCCGCCCACGCAAATGATATTGGGTGATTTTCTAAGCAGAAAGCACCACAATCCAAGGGCAGTGCCGTCCATGCTACGAGGAGGGGAATAAAGCAACAAATTCATTCTGACAATGTGTGTGAAAATGCAAAGTTATCAGAATCGCAACAAGGTTTGGAGGCATCTGTGTTGGTGTAGTCCTCAGCAGTCTCAGAGACCTCTGTGTGATACTTGAACTAGGAAGATCCGAAAAAAAAAAAGATTACGAAAGCGTCATTTGAAAGGAGAACAGTCATGATTGCCTTGTGGAATAAATTGCTGCTCCTGAGCACAGTTAATAATAATAATACTAGATGCCATTCGCGTCTTCTTCCTAAAACAGACATTACATTACATTACATGATTATTGCTTTAGGTCCAGAGGACTCTTCCGAGCCAAATCAGGACCGGACAACCCCCGATCCGCATGAAAGATCTGCTGAAACAACCCTAGTGGTAAAACCGAAAGCTCTCCACCAGCCAGTCACTTTACAATAAAGACATCCCACGCAGGGGACGCTGAGGCTATACTCTAATTTACCGAACCCCCGTTGACAAAAACCAAATAGAATACAAACATCAATATAAATTAGCAACAAAGCACATACATATAAAATGCCTACATTGCTAAATAATAACATCATAGGAAGCCCTAGTGACCACCTAGCAGAGAGCGTCCAATATTCCCAAGCTGACCCAACAGATCTCACACACAAATAAGGAGTCCTGTCCCGGAAGAGTTTTCAAGAAAATAGGTAGGTGCCTGGTCTAGCGAAGAAAAAGATAGTATAGCAGATTGATAGAACAGAGCAGGAATGAGAAAGAACAAATGAGAAAGACAGCGACAGTGGGAGTTTAAAGCACTAAATTTCCAGAAAGTGGGGATACTATTTATACCGAAACCCCCGGCACCCCAACGGGGGATCCTAAATAAGACTCAAATCGCGGCGATCTTAAACCAACACACACACAAACACAAACACAAACACACACACTCAGACGTTACAGACACTCCTACATACACAACAAGCAACATTCATCCCTCAAGCACGGGGTGTAAAAGACGCGGAATTTCAGATAAACAGCACCCAATACCATTGTTAAAGGAAGAGAAACCGGAGTACCCGGAGAAAATCCTCGGTGACCTCAAAGTCTCGTATATATATATAAGTCACACAAGCTGGTCCCCTGCGAGAATCGAACTCACAACCTTCGGCATAGGAAACCGGCGACTAAACACCTTGCGACACCAGGCCGGCCACCTCGATTGAAAAACAAAAAACAAAACAAAACACAAAATAAAACGGAAAGATTCAGACAATACGGAATTTCTTTTTCTTTTTTGAAAAAAGTTCTATATGAAAAAAGTAATTAACAAATAAAATCTTATAATTATGTGCAACGCTGATAAGAAGAAACTGAAAAATTAGGAACGCGTTATTAACTGTCCGTTTGGACAGATAAGAGCCACTAAATGTTTTGGAGGGGGTGGAAGGCGGAGAATGGAAGAAATAAATGGCTAAAATATATATTTAAAAAAAAAATGCGCGGAGTTGATGAGAAGACTTGGAAAGAAAAAAAAAGATAAGGAAATAACACTGTCAATTATTAATATAAAAAACCCCACAGATACTCATTGTTGTTGTTTGTTTTGTTGCGTTTTTTTTTTGGTAGAAATTACGATAAAAATTAATTCTACAAAATAAAAATCTATGGTTGTGTAAAAGGTTGTTAAAACAAAAATTTAACAGATGTACATATCACTGTCACCTTTGTTGAAGGTTTTGTTCACCGGATCGCAGGCGAAAGTTCTGGAAAGAGTGTGGAGGTGGAGGAGGGGAGGGGTAAGGGGCAGGAGGGGAGAGAGATTACACATACTTTTCCACGGTTCCATCTGAAGGAGAATGGAGGAAGAGAGTAATGAATAGACGGGTTGGGGAGGGGGAGGGGGTAAGAGCGTGGGGGTGGGTGGGAGTGAGGGTTTGGGTGGGAAGGAGAGAGAGCACGCGCTATAATGAAATATGAACAATAGTTTTGATCTGAGAGATGGCCTCGTGGCGCAGTGGATAAGTCGCCGGTTTCCTATGCCGAAGGTCGCGGGTTCGATTCCCGCAAGGGGCGAACGTATGTGACTTAGGTACGAGACTATTGAGGTCACCGAGGGTTTTCTCCGGGCACTCCGGTTTCCTCCCTCCCTTCAGTAATGGTACAGGATGCAGTCAATATAAAAATTTCAAAAATAAAAATTCGATTTTATTTCCGTCTTCTAATAGCGATCTCTCTGCCTTTACACCACCTGTTTGATTGAGTGATGGATGTGTGTTTGGTGTGTGTGAGGGTGGATGAGACAGGTGAGCGTGTATGTTGGTATAGATCGCCGCGCTTTGAGCCTGAATGATTTGGGGAAAGGCGCGTATAGCATCCTGTATTATTATTATTATTATTATTATTATTAGAGATGTAAAAGCAAGGTTTTAATGGGTTCTCAGAGAAGTAAAAACTATTTGGTAATGATTTCTGAGAGATGGAAAACTAGTTTTTAATGGGTTCTGAGAGAGATGTGAAGCTAGGTTTTAATGAGACCTAGTCCCCGGCATTGCTAAGGCCTGAACGAGTGTCAATTTTCTTATCTTTCTTCGGCAAAATGATACTTGTGGAAATTGCGCTCCAGGCAATAATTAAGAAGATGATATTTTTTTTATATTAAAAACCAGATGGGAATTAAATTCCTTGTGAAGTAGATCCAGTATCCGCTATTTCTTTAGCCTTCATCTCTCTCTGTCTATCTCTGTCTGTCTGTTTGTCTGTCTCTCTTTCTCTCTGTTAATAAGTTAAAATTAAATAGAAATAATTTCAATTCTGCTTTAGAGAAAGGACGAGATAGATGCTGGATCTGAGTCTGATAATTATTTTAAATATTTATTTTGTATCACTTTTTTTTTTGGGGGGGGGGGGGGTGAGTAAATATAATTATTTTGTGACCCATGCGACAGAAATTGCGGTTTGTTTTCCCCCAAAGTGAAAGCACGGCAACAACAGCGGTATGCCAGCCAGAAACAAGTGGAACACTATCAAAGAACTCCTCATAGATTTTTTTTGAAGAGAACCAAATGCTAATAGTCCAGCTCCTTGAACAGTCTTTGAGCTGTAAAAGCGCAATATTATCAGAACGATAAAATAAAATTTCAAAAACCTACTACGCACTCAAACAACCAGACTGAAGGAAAGAAAAAAGATGGCCTAATGAAAATAATTTGCAGTGCTTAGCAATCAGAGATTGAACTCTGGGACACGAGTCCTGCGATGTTATAATTATAATTATTATTATTATAATTATTATAATTTATACAATTAGCAAGCGCGTACACCAACAATATTAACAACATTGGCAGAATGGTATTGTTTTGAATGTTAAAGTTGGAATGTTAGTAATGTTACTGTTATTTTTTTACAACTCAATTATGATTTTTATGCTATGTTTTTGTATTCTCCACACCTCAAAAGGGGCGAGTAATGGGATTAAATCTTGAATCGTGACTCACCAGGTACCAACTGAGCTCTTCCGGATCCCTTTTAACGATAAGTGCCAGAAAGAATACTGTTGTATGGAGCGATTGTGTTATGTTTGCTAGGAGTGTCCATAACAGGTCGCCGCGCTTTGAGTCTGATTTATGGATAATACGCGTGTAGCATCCATTCTTCTTCTTCTTCTTCTTCTTCTTCTTCTTCTTCTTCTTCTTCTTCTTCTTCTTCTTCTTATTATTATTATTCTTATTATTATTATTATTATTATTATTATTATTATTATTATTATTATTATTATTATTATTAAAGATATATGAAGTGCCAGAGAGAATACTTTTGTATTGAGGTGCTTAGCAGAGACCACAAGTGCTCGTTCAAATCTGGCTATGATAGAGTCCTCTCTATATAACGCGTCCCACTCCGTACTATATATATATATATATATATATATATATATATATATATATATATATATATATATATATATATATATATATATATATATATATATATATATATATATATATATATATATATATATATATATATATATATATATATATATATATATATATATATATATTTTTTTTTTTTTTTTAATTATTATTTTTTTTTTTAAAATCCTGGTCTCAAACTCTTCTCAGCCAAAACCGCGGGTCTTCGCATTTTGTTCAAATGTATACAAACGAACTAGAAGATTGCTCCCGAAAGAAGGCGACTCGGTCAATCCAGCAACAGTGATTCATGCAAACATCCGAAGTCATCAATATGCGCAGCCTATTTTCAAACCTGTTCAATGTCTGTAAAATTGTTTAAAAAATGTATTGTAACACTATCATATCCAGCGCCTGTGATAGAGATCTAAATGAAAAGGTGTTTACCCCAAATACATAGTTTTTCGAAATTATTTTTTAAAGGAATGTGTTCTATATGTATCATTATTATGTTATCTCTTGATATACGTAACCGTTGTTTTATTGTTGTTGTAGCCCTATATATGGCTCTTTTTGTTTTTTTTAGTTCATCTGAGTCAGTGCAGAGATGCTGCTATGAAGATGAAATAATATTCTTAGCATCACAGGCTTTCATTGTAAAGGCGAAACTTTAAACGTGTAAGGGGGGCGTTCATGAATAAGATGTCTTCAAACTTGATATTACGAGAAAACCCAAACTCCTTAGTCCATTCCAGATATTGTGACGGCAAGAAGAAATAAAATCGTGATTACTAGCTGCGAACCTGATAGTATGACAACTAGGTATCATTAGACGTTTGCGCCTGAGTCGTAAAACAGCACTTGGACTCCGATCCTGTAAATGGATACAGGTTTGTACAATGAGACGGGCCAGAAACTTGAAAGGCAGTCTACAGCGGTCTCGCCTGCACAACGGAAATTGCTCTAGGGTTGATGCCTCAGATGATTTTGATATAGGGATATTTATTATATTACTGTGTCGGGTCGTGTTTATACTCCTGCACTTTGCACGTCTTCCCCTCACCCCTCCATCATTCTCTCCCATATCTCCACTGCGTACTTCTTTCTTCACACCCCGTTGTGCACTTCTACTCACTTCTGCTCCTGAGGCAATACCGCTAAGAGTAATCTCCCTTGATATTGGTTCTCGCGGCGTTAGTGTTTTATTACTTTTGAGCGAGGAAAGAATTGACGTATCCACCGGTCAATAATAGAATCATTCATCTTATAAACACCTCTATACTTTTGGGGCGAGTTATAGGTTGCATAAAAGCAAGCGCAGTTGGCTCAGTGGTGTAAGCAGTGCACTCGAATGTCGGGAGATAACATTGCAACCTGTACAAGGTAGTGGCTCAAACCCTTATGACGGCCTGAAGTATTTTTTTTAAAACTTTTATTCTGAGACGCTGCGCCCTTACTCTTTCCGATGAGAGTATATAAACCGAGGTCTAGTCTGTGCACGCACGCATTCCATCGCATGGACCTTTGCAGATCCTGACACTCCTGGCACAAATGACTGCGGCCCTTACAAGGTTGAAGCCCATTTGGAAAGACAGGACCATCAGTCTACTTACTAAGGTAAGGCTCCTGTGCTCCCTTGTCATCTCCATCTTCCTATACGCTTGCGAACCCTCACAGCAGATCTACAACGAAGAATACAATGCATGAAGATGAGATGCTACAGAAGACTTCTGGGCATTTCCTATACTCAGCACATCACTAATGACGAAATGCAACAGACCATCACACAAGCCATTGGACAACATGATGACATGCTCAAGAAACGAAAACTCCGATGCACCAGAGCATCAGGCCTTGCAAGGACCATCCTGCAAGGCACTGTGCAAGGAGGCAGAAAAAGAGGAGTCAGAAAAAGAGGTGGGAGGACAACATTCGAGAATGGACTGTCTTGACATTGAGCGAAGCCATGAGGGTTGCTGAGGACAGAGAAAGATGGAGTACGCTGGTTAAACGATCATCTGTGGTGCCCCAACGGTTTATAGGCGTTTCGCCGGATGGTCGATTCGCCGGAAAGGCCTGGTCGATTCGCCATAGGATTGGATAGGATAGGATTGGATAGGACACTCATGTCCTAGACGGGCGAGTGCTGGCTACACAACTACACACAGCACGCACTAGGTCCCCTTCTCCCCATCTCCGGTCGCCCAGGATTGGTCTCAATCGTCTTGACGTCAGACTATGCGCCCAAAGGTTACAAGTGGGCACCTCGGACGGATTGAGTTATATCTTGTATCGGCCAGCGCCTTGAGTAGCTTCCAAGCTGGAAAAGTGCTATATAAAGATTACTAATTTAAATAAAATAAATAAAAAGACGTCATGTCCTCTGGATCGGGTTCAGACACCCAGAATTTTCTCGTGTACAAGCCTACCCCTAGAAGATCTTTAATACTGTCTGTGATCTCGATACAGTCACTCACGAATACGTTTTGGTTCTGTTGATCTCCACACATTAGGTTTTACACCATTTCACAGCACTGGAGTAGGCTCTAATAGTTGACATTCAGAATGTTCTAGAGTATACGCTTATTCAAGGAGTCCCGCACGCTCTTTTAGTCATCTCGACACACAGAGGTCGTTTTGCAATCCGTGTAGTTCAGTCGCTTTCACTTTCAATCAGAGTAAATCGTCTGCCGTCTGATAAACTTGGGCACAAACTGACTTCGACCTCAGGGGCATTAACCAAGTAGTATGTATCCCCGATAGCGAAGACGTAGTGGATCCTCGAGAGCATATCGGGAGCAGTAGGATATATTTATATTTAACAGATACATAGGATCCATTCTGTACTTGGTTTATGCCTCTGCGTTTCGATTTACCAAACTTAGTCTTTGCACTGTACTCCTTATTGTTTGTTAGCACGGATATTTGCGGTATTTCCGATGACTCTATCCCGCTATTAGATAGGCCTACTAAATCAGTCGTCTTCGGCATCGATTTGTTCGTGTGATGACTTGACAATCTTTCGGCATATTCCGATGTGACTCGGCAAAACGTTCGGAACGTTTCAGTATAACTCGCCTATCTTCAACACTATATTTCGGTAGCGATCGGCTTCTCGGCAGATTGAGTAGGCTTATATAAATCGGCTCGCTGATAGCATATCGGGAGCAAGTAGGATATATTTAATATTTCTATTTAACATAGGATCCATTCTGTACTTGGTTTGGTTTATGCCTTGCGTTTCGATTTACCAACTATTCCTTTGCACTGTACTCCTTAATTGTTGTTAGCACTGTATATTTGCGGGAATTCCGATTGACTCTACCCGCTATTAGATAGGCCTACTAAATCAGTTGTTATTCGGCATCGATTTTGTTCGTGTGATGACTTTACAATCTTTCGGCAAATTTCCGATGTGACTCGGTCAAAACGTTCGAACGTATTCCCAAGTTATAACTGACCTTTCAGTACCCATTCAACACTCGCCGATATTTCAACACTAAAATACGGTAGCGATCGGCTTCTTCGATCGGAAATTTCTCGCAGATTATGATAGAACAGAGACAGCTTAATTGAGTAGGCTTATGTATAAATCGATAGCGACAGGTGTGGTTGGCTTTCGCTTAAAATTGTGTTTAGTATCAAATGTGTAGTCCCCACCAACATCAATAGGTGTATTAGGACCTTTCGTTATCACCTGACAAATAAAGTTCGGGCCAGTTGTTGGAGGGGTAATATGATCACATGTGGTGGGTGCCACGACGGTTACTAGCAAAGGGGGATACTACGCCCCCGGCTTGTACGGGGTCAGTTATCTGTTATCTGTTAATGCGAATATACATTTCTATGTCAATGACAGCTGGCTTCGCTACATTTCTCGCTAGGACTCGACGGCTATAACAGAAACATGTATGTAAAACTCTCGTAAATTTGATTACTTTCAACTCATTTCGGAGTAAATTCGGCTACCTTCAACATTTTAATTTTTAACTCGGTTACCTTCAGTATATCTTTGTATACATCGGTTCCCTGTGGCACTCTTTCAAATCGGTTATAATATTTTGCCACATTTCGATTTCATTTGGCATCCTTCTGCATGATTGCTTTGTTGTGACCAAACAATTACCAAACATATACAGGAACTAATAAATAAAAATATTTAAAATCTATAAATAAATTCATTAATTAATTAACATAAATACTAGCAAGTACCAGACAAGTGTGCCGCAGTGCATATTTTACAAAACTTAAAAAAAATCCACTCTAATGAGGGTCGGATAGGGATGAAATGAAAATAATGCCAAAACGCACAAGCTAACCGCAAAAATCAAGAAAACAGAACTCAGCTGAGACTATACCTTGGAGTACACAACCATGTTGAATGGAAAAGACAGCATGAAAAGGAAAGGCTACAAAGACGGAGAGAGCGAGAGAGAGAGAGAGAGAGAGAGAGAGAGAGAGAGGGGGGGGGGAGAGAGAGAGTGAGAGAGAGATAGATAGATAGATAGATAGATAGATAGATAGATAGATAGATAGATAGATAGATAGATAGATAGATAGATAGATAGATAGATAGATAGATAGATAGATAGATAGATAGATAGATAGATAGATAGATAGATAGATAGATAGATAGATAGATAGATAGATACATAGATAGATAGATAGATAGATAGATAGATAGATAGATAGATAGATAGATAGATAGATAGATAGATAGATAGATAGATAGATAGATAAACAGAAAATAAAGAAGAAACAAACAAAGGAAGGAAAGGCAGGCCCAAAGGATAAAAGAACGAAGAAAGAAAAAATGTTTTCACATTTATATAGCGTTTTCCCAGCTCGACAGCTGCTCAAGGCGCTGGCCGATTAAGGATCTAACCCAAGCCGCCCGAGGCGCCCACTTGCAACCCTTGGGCGCAAAGTCGGACGCCCAGACAACTGAGCTCAATCCTGGGCGACTGGAGATGGGAAGAAGGGACCTAGTCTGTGTTGCGTGCAATGGTGTACCCGTCTAGGACATAAGCGTCAGGATCTTTCAAGCCCGTGCGATGGAATGCGTGTGTGTACAGACTAGACCTCGGTTTAGTGTCTGTGTAAATTTGTTATTTTAATTCCTGGTCGTCAACGGGATTTGAACCGCTGCTTGAAAGGAATGAATGAATGAATGTACTTGAAGTTTAACGACCACACCCATTATTGGCGATATGGCAGACGGGGATAACCAACCCAAAGAAGATAGGGGTAAGGACCTAAATCAACACTGAACCCATCGGAGTAATCATACTGTTAAGATGGACAGTGAAAATGGCCACACGTTGACTTGCCCGCCTTCCCCTTCACTCTCGTCCCGCGAGATTCGAATTTGATTCATCGGTGTGCCAGGCAAACGGCCCTACGACTGAGCTACGGCGGTGGGCGTATAAAAGAAAGAAAGAACGAGAGAGAGAGAGAGAGAAATGATGATTGTCACAAGAGGCTAGTTTGGAGACTGCAGTAAGGCTTCACTCCTCTAAAAGTTCATCTTTCTTTGGCCTCTGTAACTTAAATTCGAGGCCTACAAGACGACAAAAGTAAGGTTTTTCTAAGTATGTGTAGGGAACGTCTTCGCTAGGTAGGCCGTGAC
The DNA here is from genome assembly GCA_036898135.1 of Oncomelania hupensis. Classification (NCBI taxonomy): domain Eukaryota; kingdom Metazoa; phylum Mollusca; class Gastropoda; order Littorinimorpha; family Pomatiopsidae; genus Oncomelania; species Oncomelania hupensis. Next base: position 151,474,047 of record CM072511.1, on the reverse strand, counting down.
ATAATCCAGCTGACCTAAATCCGTCAGCCCCCGCGAGGGCGACAGAGGTGTATGGGATATCGCGGGCTTTAGCGGGCCACTACGTGAAGGTACGTCAGTCTTTGTCTAAAGCCGAAACCAGGAGGACGCACGCGCTGAAAGATCTCTCTCAGAAGACTACGCAGGTGACGGGTGAAATCCATTCATCGCAGTATAGCCATAGCCTGGCATTGTCAAATGGAATTATGTTGGAGATTCCACTGGACCACTGACTTAGAAAAATTGTTCATCTCTTATCTGTATAAGTGGATGTGATCTCGCTGAGTGCTGTTTCTGTCAACAGTGAGACGCTCTGCACACCCTTTGTAAGCAAGGCGTTGCAGAAACTCGTCTTATGTTTTGCAGACGAGCAGGCGTGGTCCGCGGCTGGAGATAGACCCCACAGGGAGTCATCCCAGACACGCTGCCTGCAACTGAGCAGAGAGCACTGAGCTCCGATAGCTCAGTAGTCAACAAACAGACTAGGAAAAAGCAGCACCGCATATCAACGTTTCAGCTAAGTGCCATAGAACAAGTGCACAAACACTGATCTATAGGGACTGTGCGGTAGTCCACTCTTCCAGAAAGAAGAACATTAGGCCAAAAAGAACAAAGCCCAGTGATGAAAAGCAAGTAGGGCGAACAGTAGCAGAATAGATCCATCAAAGATCGAACTACTCGAAGTGAATTTTGGACTGTTAAGTTAATCCTAGTTATATTACGTTTTGGACACTTAAGTTCATGTATTGTTTAGATAATTGAGTATAAAGTAGAGGAAATAAATGTGTGATATTTACTGTTAACAAGTGGCTGGACTACCTATCTTTCATAGCCGTGCAAGAGCTAGTGTGTCAGTGAATCTTTTACACTTTTCTCCCTATATTTCTGTAACTCCATCCTCACACAGACCGGCCCCCCAAAAAAGTATTTGCATTAGTCATAGGGCGATTAAACTAGCTGATTCCCGCCGACGAAGGACGAGTGGGTAATAACATTCCACTGTGCAGAGACCAGCAACAATAGAACCCACCGTCACAATGATAATGATGATGATAATGATGACGACGACGACGACGACGATGATGATGATGATGATGAAGGTGTTGATATTGCTTACAACACTCCATGTTGTTCAGGAAGGCACGAAAATCGAGTAAGTAAATGATGCTGAAACATGTCGCATTTGATACATTGCCTGCAGGCATAACATGAATATACCGTGACAACAGCTACAAATCCAAACGCACACACCCACCCAGACACACACCCACCCAGACACACACACCCACCCAGACACACACCCACCCAGACACACACCCACCCATACACACCCTCCCGCAGCCACCATCACACATCAACATAAAAACAAAATACACATACACTCACATTGATTCTCTCTCTGTCTGTTTCTCTCTCTCTCTCTCGCTCTCGCTCTCTCTCTCTCTCTCTCTCTCTCACACACACACACACACACATACACACAAACAGGCGCGCGCGCCTCACACAACGTCTTCTCCTCTCCCTATCCCCAATTTTTATTCCCCCAACCCATACATTCCCTATTTAAGTATCCCTCCCAAGCTTTCCCTCCCCCGTTCAATCTCCATAAACGAAACAACTGCACATACGTTTTGATATAGAAAGGCAATTCCAAAGATTGCTCTCCTCCCCTCCCCCCCCCCAAAAAAAAAAATAAAAAAATAAAAAAAATAAAATAAGTTAAAATTAAAATTAAAAGGCAGGTCGATGTATCAAATGTCGTTGAAAGATTTGACTCTCACTCTCTCACTTCTCAAATAACGTCACTGGCAGTAGTAGAAATGTCTAGGCAATACGTTTAACTAGAAGGGCAGAGCCCATATGACTCACATGCTCATTATGGAGCTCAAAAATGAGTGCCCAGAAAAAAAATGAAATGGTGGCATTAAAATGCAAAGTAATACCGACTTTCATCTTTCTACGCTCTTGACCTCCGGCTCTAAATAAATTCCCGCACTATCAATATAAAGTAGGCTTACAGCAAAAGTTGTCTTATGCCAAAATACGGTGACTTTGTGATAACCATGACTTTCGGTGACTTTGCTCTTGGGATGACCTTGACCCTCACGTGATCTCTTAGTCATGTCTGATCAAATTACCCAATACCATGGGTTAAATAAGCAGCCATTCTACTGTACGGTGACCTGTTTTTGTATGGGTTTGCAAGGTCTAAAATTACCTTGATCTTCACGATCAACGGAAAAACGCAACAAATATGAAAGATTAATGTATCATCTCTGAAAACAACACGTGTGGACTTAAATATCATCACTTATAGTTTAGGGTAAAGGTCACTTCAAGGTACCTATACAAACCGAGTGAGGTTGACCAAATGTGTGTAGTATGTGTGTCTTATGAATATTTATCATGCCTCAAGGAATCATAAGTTCAATATTAATAACCTAGAAAAAAAAGTAAAATTCTGTGAAAAATTGTAATTTTTTGACGAACATTTTATGACCTTGTGATCTTGATTTTGAAGTAAAGTCATTCATTCACATATCATTTTCGAGGTCTCATGGCCATCTTATCAAGTGTGGTTGTGATAGTTAAAATAGGCTCTCAGTACCTATCCCCTTTAAAGTTTTTGCCCAGACAGACGACTGACAGACAGACGGACGGATGGACATTTTTTTCTATTTTTTTTAAATATTTAGCACTCATCTCGCACAGATTTGCGAAAATCGTCAAATAAATGTTTGGGGAGTGAGTACATAGACTCACATTGCTATGTATGTGAGTACAAAAAAAACCCACACAAATTGAATGAATGAATAATTTGAATGAATGAATAATTTATAAAGCGCGTAAATATCTCCACGCCGACGGGCATGATCGCAGCGCTGGTGGGAGGGAGGTGGATAAACACACACGCGCACACACACACACACACACAGTGGCGGGAAGGG
>CM072511.1:151444803-151470581 GCA_036898135.1 Oncomelania hupensis | reverse complement strand
GCATTAGTCATAGGGCGATTAAACTAGCTGATTCCCGCCGACGAAGGGACGAGTGGGTAATAGCATTCCATTGTGCAGAGACCAGCAACAATAGAACCCACCGTCACAATGAATAATGATGATGATAATGATGATGATGACGACGACGACGACGATGACGATGATGATGATGATGATGATGATGATGATGATGATGATGATGATGATGATGATGATGATGATGATGATGATATTGCTTACAACACTCCATGTTGTTCAGGAAAGCACGAAAATCGAATAAGTAAATGATGCTGAAACATGTCGCATTTGATACATTGCCTGCAGGCATAAAATGAATATACCGTGACAACAGCTACAAATCCAAACGCACATACCCCACCCAGACACAAACACACACACACACACACACACACACACACAGACACACCCCCACCCAGACACACACCCACCCATACACACCCTCCCGCAGCCACCATCACACATCAAAATAAAAACAAAATACACATACACTCACATTGATTCTCTCTCTGTCTGTTTCTCTCTCTCTCTCTCGCTCTCGCTCTCTCTCTCTCTCTCTCTCTCTCACACACACACACACACACATACACACAAACAGGCGCGCGCGCCTCACACAACGTCTTCTCCTCTCCCTATCCCCAATTTTTATTCCCCCAACCCATACATTCCCTATTTAAGTATCCTCCCAAGCTTTCCCTCCCCCGTTCAATCTCCATAAAGGAAACAACTGCACATACGTTTTGATATAGAAAGGCAATTCCAAAGATTGCTCTCCTCCCCCCCCCCCCCCCCCCCCCAAAAAAAAAATAAAAAAATAAAAAAAAAATAAAATAAGTTAAAATTAAAATTAAAAGGCAGGTCGATGTATCAAATGTCGTTGAAAGATTTGACTCTCACTCTCTCACTTCTCAAATAACGTCACTGGCAGTAGTAGAAATGTCTAGGCAATACGTTTAACTAGAAGGGCAAAGCCCATATGACTCACATGCTCCTTATGGAACTCAAAAATGAGTGCCCAGAAAAAAAAAAGAAATGGTGGCATTAAAATGCAAAGTAATACCGACTTTCATCTTTCTACGCTCTTGACCTTGAGATGTCATTGACCTCCGGCTCTAAATAAACTCCTGCACTATCAATATAAAGTACAGCAAAAGTTGTCTTATGCCAAAATACGGTGACTTTGTGATAACCATGACTTTCGGTGACTTTGCCCTTGGGATGACCTTGACCCTCACGTGATCTTTTAGTCATGTCTGATCAAATTACCCAATACCATAGGTTAAATAAACAGCCATTCTACTGTACGGTAACCTGTTTTTGTATGGGTTTGCAAGGTCTAAAATTACCTTGATCTTCACGATCAACGGAAAAACGCAACAAATATGAAAGATTAATGTATCATCTCTGAAAACAACACGTGTGGACTTAAATATCACTCATAGTTTAGGGTAAAGGTCACTTCAAAGTACCTATACAAACCGATTTTGGACAGCTCCAGTGAGCTTGACCTTGGAGTGAGGTTGACCAAATGTGTGTAGTATGTGTGTCTTATGAATATTTATCATGCCTCAAGGAATCATAAGTTCAATATTAATAACCTAGAAAACAAAAAAGTAAAATTCTGTGAAAAATTGTAATTTGTTGACGAACATTTGATGACCTTGTGATATTGATTTTGAAATAAAGTCATTCATTCACATATCATTTTCGAGGTCTCATGGCCATCTTATCAAGTGTGGTTGTGATAGTTAAAATAGGCTGAGTACTTAGCCCCTTTAAAGTTTTTGGCCAGACAGACGACGGACAGACAGACGGACGGATGGACATTTTTTTCAATATTTTTTGTGTGTGGAATATTTAGCACTCATCTCGCACAGATTTGCAAAAATCGTCAAAAAAATGTTTGGGGAGTGAGTACATAGACTCACATTGCTATGTATGCGAGTAAAAAATCCCCACACAAATTGAATGAATGAATAATTTGAATGAATGAATAATTTATAAAGCGCGTAAATATCTCCACGCCGACGGGCATGATCGCAGCGCTGGTGGGAGGGAGGTGGATAAACACACACGCGCACACACACACACACACAGTGGCGGGAAGGGTGCATAGATCATAACTTATCATTTTAACTTCTTCACCATCGCTCAACACATTCTAGCAGGCAGACCAGTCAATTAACATTTATGCAATACTTTCACGCAGTGACTTATGAAATTGGGATGAGATCAGATAGTTATACATCCAGATTAGCAAGAAGAGAAGAAATGTGTTTTCAAGTTTCTGCGAAATACATCAACAGAGTCTGCTCTCTTTATGCCTTCTGGAAGAGCATTCCACCAGACCGGTGCAGTGTATCTGAAAGACCTCTGGCCATAGCTCTTAGTCCTACACTGCTTGTGCCCAGGAACAACGAATAAATACTTGGAAGCTGAGCGGAGACTGCGAGATGGTTCGTACACATTCATAAGTTAAGTTCGAACAGGTATTTAGAGTGTTTGCAACAACAACAACAACAAAATCAAAACTAATTAGATTGTGAGTGGGCGAAGGGAAGAAGGGACATGGAGTGAACGAGTGGTGTCAGGAGTGGAGGGTGCGGGGAGTCGAACCAGAACGTTCATAATTCAACTCGAAGCTCGGCATCAGTACAATTTCAAATATCAAAAAATTGTTTGAGATTGTGTAACGCCTAATAACCCAAACAAAACAAATAAAATATATTTAAAAAAAACAACAACAGAACTTTATAGTATTCAGTTCTACAAATTAGAGAACGCAGCAGTTTATGCGCTTTAAGCACAGTTTTATTGGGGATATTCTTCTATCTTTCTTTTTGTCTTTTTCGTTTCTTTTTTCTAACGTGTCTGTTCTGTTTCTTCCTTCACCTTTATCAAGAAAGTCAGGAGATCCAACAAAGTTCGATTTTACCATGTTTAGTAATTATGTTCTGTCTCTTTTTTTATCTTTCTATCCTAATTTATTTGTGGATCTCTTCTGTCTTTCCCTTTTGTCATCATTCGTCCTATTGTTGCACGTGTTTCTTCTTTATCATTAAACGTCAGGAGGTCCAACGAAAACTGAATTTGATATGTTTTAATTTAAAATCTAATTGCCATTGTGATGTTAGATAGACGTGATATTGGACATTGGACGGGGGGTCTTAAAGTACAACTGGGGCTGGGGGTAGAAGATGGTGCAGGAATAGGAACTGAATACTGGACAATAATTACTGTTTTGCTTCTTTACATTTTCTTTCACAGTTGTGAACTGCTCGTGCATTTTTATCCACACACACCCCTCCCCTCCCTTCCATGCCTCACCTCACCTGACTCCCATTCTCCCACCCCTCCCCAACCCACCACAGATTTCGTCTAATCTTTCTCCATTCTTGTTTTGTATTTTAAGCTTTCCCTTTTTTTTGTTTCATTTGCGCTTGCACATCTGCTATCTCTCTCTCTCTCTCTCTCTCTCTCTCTCTCTCTCTCTCTCTCTCTCTCTCTCTCTCTCTCTCTCTCTCCACCAATCCTTCCACCTCCACCAACCTATCTACGTTGCTATCTATCTAAACAATGTAAAGTATGTAAATTATCTTATCTTATCTTATCTTATCTTATCTTATCTTATCTTATCTTATCTTATCTTATCTTACCTATCTATCTATCTATCTATCTATCTATCTATCTATCGGACCTAAAGCAACAATAAATCAATCAATCAATCAATCAATCTATCTATCTATCTATCTATCTATCTATCTATCTATCTATCTATCTATCTATCTATCTATCTATCTATCTATCTATCTATCTATCTATCTATCTATCTATCTATCTATCTATCTATCTATCTATCTATCTATCTATCTATCTATCTATCTATCTATCTATCTATCTATCTATCTATCTATCTATCTATCTATCTATCTATCTATCTATCTATCTATCTATCTATCTATCTATCTATCTATCTATCTATCTATCTATCTATCTATCTATCTATCTATCTATCTATCTATCTATCTATCTATCTATCTATCTATCTATCTATCTATCTATCTATCTATCTATCTATCTATCTATCTATCTATCTATCTATCTATCTATCTATCTATCTATCTATCTATCTATCTATCTATCTATCTATCTATCTATCTATCTATCTATCTATCTATCTATCTATCTATCTATCTATCTATCTATCTATCTATCTATCTATCTATCTATCTATCTATCTATCTATCTATCTATCTATATCTATCTATCTATATCTATCTATCTATCTATCTATCTATCTATCTATCTATCTATCTATCTATCTATCTATCTATCTATCTATCTATCTATCTATCTATCTATCTAATCTATCTAATCTATCTATCTATACATTTATCTATCTTTCTATTAATGCTTGTGGGAAGGTTGTGAAACAAAAGAGTCTGCGTTTGCTGTTTGAAAGGCGAGATGTCCAGAAAGCTCCATCATGCTATTCTCTGGCCGGCGCTTCCGAATGCCGAAGATTCGTACCTTAACTAAAAGCAGTTTTATACCACATTCTGTGCGTCTGATTAACAGATAATACATCCAACCAATTGTAATATAGTTTCTTCACATTTCCAATTCCATTCCATATGTGATCGTTTCTTTCCTTCTCCCGCAATGTTATCCATATCGCTGGTATAATTATTTCATGAATGAAAATTACTATCAAACATCCTCACACCTTCCATTCATATTACATTATCTACTGATCTATAACTATAGCCCCATGTAATTAATAATATTATTACATCAATGAAAATTATATTCCATCTTAGTGGACAACTGCTCACCACCTCTCAACAAAATAAATCCAATGCAAAAATATACCTCTCCAACATTCCACAATCATTAAAAAAAACATTATAAATACCTGTAATCTTTACAGCACAATATTCATATCCAATTTCAGAAAGAAAATGCACTGAGTCAATGCTCCATGATAAGTTCTCGATGTTTCCTACCTCTTCAATATTCACAATCTTTTTTTTTCTTTCTTAATCTTTTTTTCCTGTCCTGACACACTGACTCTACACATCCTGACATCTTGGACCACAACACTCGAGTGACTACAATTGCCCTGACCTCCCAGCTATTCATTATTCCATTGGTTCAACAATTTTAGCCAATAAAAATAATAACATAAAATATTTTAAAAGAAACAACTCATATTCTAAAAATAAAATATTACTGAGAACCAGGAAAATTCACGTTCTCTACCGGGTGCGCGAGGAATATGCTCCAATTGTCACGGATGAACCAAGCAGGATAGTTGTGTGAAGGCGGATGTAGAGAAGAAAAAACAAAAGACGTTTGGGTGCGTTGCATCTCCAGAAGTTGTCAAGACAGATATTCGTGCATGTGTGTGTGTGTGTGTGTGAGAGAGAGAGAGAGAGAGAGAGAGAGAGAGAGAGAGAGAGAGAGAGAAAGTGAGAGACAGACAGACAAACAGAGAGAGACAGAGAGAGACTGGGACAGACAAAGAGACAGACAAAAAAGGGTGTGCGCGAGCACTTTGCTGCTTGTTGTCGGTTTCTTCTTTGAGAGGAAGTTGTGATTTCCGACTAACTTCCGGGCGAGGCTTTTATCTGATCTATTCTGAGATGTTTCAAATTATTATTTCCAATTTTCCCAAATTTTCCTGTTGGTTTTCAGACTCTTTGGAGAAATACAGACGTAGACAGACAGACAGAACAAAAAGGAGACAGAAAGACAGAGAGAGACAGACAGAGAGAGGAAAAGAGAGAAAGAGAGAGATGAAGAGTCACAGAGAGAGAGAGAGAGAAACAGAGAGAGAGGGGGAGACAGAGAGAGAGAGAGAGAGAGAGAGAGAGAGAGAGACAGAGAGACAGAGGCAAAGAGAGATAGGGACAGAGAGACCCAAAGAAAGAATGAAACAGAGAGAAAGAGACAGAGACAGACAGATACCAGACAGACACAGATGACAATGAAAATAGAGAGAGAGGGAGAGAGAGAGAGAGAGAGAGAGAGAGAGAGAGAGAGAGGTAGAAAGGGAGGGGAGGGGACTAAAGTTGAAATTCAGCGTTATTGTACCCTATGGTAGAAGTCTAGCAGCTAGAATATTTTTAATTTGCGACTTGGTTCTTCCTAATGTGAATTTCTCAACGGGTGTCAGTGTGACTACCCATGCAGTACATATAGACTGCACTCAGTGTAGTCTAAGCATTGAAGGCCAAACCTCTGAAGAGATCTTTGGTAAAGGTCGAAACGCGTCAGGAGAACCAGGCTTTAGGAATGCAATTGTACTGCTTTTGAGCTCTTTTAGCTCACGCAGAAGCACATGGAACTAAAAGCCAACATGTCGCCCTTTTTGTCCATCTTTGAGAGCAGGATAATTATTTTTCTGGATGTTTAAAGCAACTTGCTTTCCTTAGCTAGTTTTAGTCCTTGCTCCTTAATGGTTGCTGTACGGTGCTAGCCATATTGTTGTAGCTGCCTACGGGAAACTAGTGTTAGCTTCATACACCTGGACACACGGGGTTGTCTCGGACAGGGACAAGGGCGACTTGAGAGGCATGGAGATCGGCCGTGCTGCTTGTACCTGACCAAGTCACGATTTCTACCCCAGACAGATAGGGCAGAGAGCCCATCTGCCTGTCTACATCATCACTGTTCGTCTGCCTGTCTACAACATCACTGTTCATCTAACCACCTGTCTAGGAGGCTCTGTAGCTCGGCTAGCCACGTGTGCACATGCTCCCTCTAGTTATAGAGGAAACCCGTTTTTGTGCCTTAGTTTGGCTCGGGACAAGCGATTGCCAGCCGGGATTATCCAAGTTCGAATTTTACAATATGGTGTAAAAGATTGGTGTAAAAAGATTGGCGTGAAAGATTGTTGTAAAATACTGTAGTTTGCTTATATAATTAAAGTATTGAGAACGTGGAACGTATACTTTGTGTTGGTGTTTGCCTGTGTTAGAGAGAGTCTGTGAATTTGTGGGTGTGGTAGTTAACAGAGGGACTTGCAAGCACACTTTATTTTGATCTAGGAGTCAATTATATTTTGCATTCACTTATCCATTATAATCAGGCACAAACATCCAAATATCCATACGTTACACACCCCTGCGTTAATTGTGCCTGTGTTCTAAAGGGGGATAGACCATTTGACGACCTTTTGGAAGCTCGGACACAAAGCTTAGTTTCAACTGTGAATATATAAGCAAACGGTTATCTCTTAGCGAGAAGAAGACCGGTTTAGAGGATTTTTGTCGCAACTTTGATGTCAACTTCAGACGCACTGTGAATCTTCATTTGTTTATTTTTTTTTTTAAATTGTTCTTTCTTTATATCCTTTCTTCGCTCTCTTACGCTGACTGCTAGCTCAGTCGATAGTGAGCTGCTTTTCTATGCCGAAGGTGGCGGGTTCGAATCTCCGTGACTGTGGTGCAAAACCTTTTAGGACAACGAGGATTTTTTCCGGGTATTCCGGTTTCCTTCCCCCCCCCCCCTTTCAATAATGATATTGGATGCAGTCAATTTAAAGTTTCAAATTGAAAAAAAAAAAGATTTATATTCCCAATTTTGTAATAGCGATCTCTTCCGATCGCCGCGCTTTTAGTTCGATTGAAGAAAAAACGCGTGATAGCATTATTATTATTATTATTATTATTATTATTATTATTATTATTATTATTATTATTATTATTATTATTATTATTATTATTATTATCATATTCCTTCGTCACTTCTTACTCGTCGATTGACTACGTTCTTCTTCTTCTCATCTCCTCTCCTTCTTTCTTATCTTCATCTTCTCCCACCCATCACACCTTCTTCTTCTTCTTCTTCTTCTTCTTCTTCCTTCTTCTTCTTCTTCCGTTTCCTTCTTCTTCTTCTCCTTCTTCCTTCTTTTTCTCCTTCTTCCTTTTTCTTCTTCTTTCTTCTTCTTCTTTCTTCTTCTTCTTCCTTATTTTTCTTCCTTATTTTTCTTCTTCTTTCTTCTTTTTCTTCTTCTTTCTTCCTTTTTGTTCTTCTTCCTTTTCTTCTTCTTCTTCTTCTTCTTCTTCTTCTTCTTCTTCTTCTTCTTCTTCTTCTTCTTCTTCTTCTTCCTTCTTTTCTTCTTCCTCCTCCTTTTTCTTCTTCCTTCTTCTTCATTCTTCATCCTTCTTCTATTTCTTCTTCTTCTTCTTCTTCTTCTTCTTCTTCTTCTTCTTCTTCTTCTTCTTCTTCTTCTTCTTCTTCTTCTTCTTCCCCCGCCCCACCTTCTTCTTGGCCCTTCTGTGTTTTTTCTTAACCAGTTCAAATTATAGCGCCATTATAGTTGTCAATTTCGGAGTAATGTGTTTACCAAAGCCTCGCGCTAACATCAGTGTCCTCACTAGAAGTAATTTGAGGAAAATAACTGATCAGTTTCAACATCACTTTAAATATAATAACTCTTCACTCAAACGTTGTGAAAATTAAATCAAATTTAAAATTAAATTTGAGAAAAGGAATAAAATAAACACCGTTATATCACAAACCATGTTTTAAAAAACTAACAAGAAACTTCACAGGAAATTAATCACTGGAGATTCTTTGAGAGATTCCGAAATGCTGATTAACAACACACAAAAAAGCATATTTAAATGTCAATTTTAACGGGAAACTGATTCACCCTTAATGGTATTTCATCCTCATCGGTTTAAGGGGAACCCGAGTGGTATTTTAGCATCACATTCGTCGTCCTTATCAAACACCAGCAGCAGCAGCAGCAGCAGCAGTAAAAGAAGTAGCAGCAGCAGCGTTGTCATTATCGTCATCATCATTATCATCATCATCATCATCACCATCATCATCGTCATCATCAACATAACCCATCATTCTTTAATTTCAAACTTCATCTCCTTTTCCTCTTCACAATTTGTCTGTAAATTCTCTCTCTTTCGTTCTTTCTTTCGTTCTTTCTTTCTTTCTCTCTCTCTCTCTCTCTCTCTCTCTCCTCTCTCTCTCTCCTCTCTCTCTATCTCTCTCTCCCCTCTTTCTCATGCGAAGTGATTACTTGAATGTTATCTGTATTTATTTGCTATTTTACGCCTACACGTTTTAGATTTAATTCATTCGTAATTGTGCGGATCTTTGTTTAATGACGTGTAAAGTTATAAACAATTAATCATCAAAACGTCTCTCTCTCTCTCTCTCTCTCTCTCTCTCTCTCTCCCTCTCTCTCTCTCTTCTCTCTCTCTCTCTCTCTCTCTCTCTTTCTGTCTCTCACACACGAACCACCACCACATAGGCAACCCACCGCACACCCACCCATTTCCCACAAAACACACTCACAAATGTCTCTATAACCAATTTCGCCGTAACAGCCCTCGCAATGTTGCATTCTAACTATTCATCTTCAAATATTCTACGATCTATCTTTAACTGAGTTCCAGACAATTATGCATGGGGCACGTCATTGCAAAAATGGTAAAATAACAGCGTTTCACGCACAATTTCTGCCGGAGTATCTTGGCAATGTAATAGACCACAAGCTGACTTTTTTCAAAGAATGCTGAAGCGATTTTCCGAAAGTGCAAACAAAGAATGTACATACTATACCAGCTGAGTTCCTTGATGGTGTCTAGTAAAACGATAAGAGCTTTGCTACCATGCATTTATAGACTCGATCCTAACATTTTCATTTATCGGTTGATACAGAATACTCAGTGTGAAGAGCAGAAACTGTCTGGCATTGTCAATGTGTGCAGCAAGATAGTTGGCAAGAAGCATGTGCCTTTGGAACAGCTGTTCAATAACAGAGAGCCCTCAGCAAGGCAGTTAATATTCAGTGTGACCCAACCCATCCCCTCTCCTGTCTGTTTGAACTTCTTCCTTCTAAACGTAGATTCCGCTGTGCTCGCTCCAAAACACAGAGGTACAAAAACGCTTTCATTCCTACCGCTATCTTCTTGCTGAATAAAAACTATGTCAGAATTTTTTTCTAGTGATATCTTGGTGCTTGTGTATTCAACTGTCTTTCTGCGCATTTCATTTCATACATCCCATCGGATCATGCTGCGTGTGTTTGTGTGTGTGCGTGTGTGTGTGTGTCGTACAATACAGCAATCAGTCTATATCTATCCTATCCTATCCTATCCTGTCCCATAACCCGAAGGTCGTAGGGGCACCACAGATGATCGCTTAACCAGCATACTCCATCTTTCTCTGTCCTCAGCAGCCCTCATGGCTTCGCTCAGTGTCAAACCAGTCCATTCTCGAATGTTGTCCTCCCACCTCTTTTTCGGTCTCCCACTTCTTCTACCTCCTTGCACTGTGCCTTGCAGAATGGTCTTTGCAAGGCCTGATGATCTGGTGACGTGGCCATACCATCGGAGTTTCCGTTTCTTCACCACTGTGAGCAGGTCATCGTGTTGTCCAATGGCTTGTGTGATGGTCTGTCGGACTTCAACGTTGGTGATGTGTTGGGTATAGGAAATGCACAGAAGTCTTCTGTAGCACCTCATCTCCATGCTTTGTATTCTTCGTTGGAGATCTGCTGTGAGGGTCCATGCTTCGCAAGCATTTAGGAAGATGGAGATGACCAGAGAGCGCAGCAGTCTTACTTTGGAATGTAGACTGATGGTTCTGTCTTTCCAAATGGGCTTCAACCTTGTCAGGGCAGCAGTTGTTTGTGCGATCCTGGAGAGGACTTCCTGTCGAGACCCATTGTCTGACACAATGGCTCCTAAATATTTGAAGCTGTGCACTGTGTTGAGGGATTGGCCTTGTACTTTGATGTCCGTGTTGATGCCATTGGTGTTGTTGGTCATCATTTTGGTCTTCTCTGCACTTATTTCCATTCCATAAGCTCTGGAGGTGGTGTCAAGCCTCTGTACAAGCTGTTCAAGTTCTTGTTCCTCTCCAGCCAATCCATCAATATCATCCGCAAAACGAAGATTGGAGATTGCTCTGCCCCCTATGCTGACTGTGCCTTCGTGATCTGCAAGAGCATCTGACATGATGCGCTCTAGGAAGATGTTGAAGAGTGTTGGGGAGAGTAGGCATCCTTGACGCACACCGATTGTTGTTCTGAACCAGTTCCCGATGACGCTGTTATGGAGGACTGCACTGGTAACCTTGTCATACAGGCTTTTGATGACTTCTATAATTTTAGAGCTGATGTTGTACACTTTCATGGTTGCCCATAGAGCTGCATGCCAGACTCGGTCAAATGCCTTCTTGAAGTCTATGAACACATGATATAGATGTTGTTGGTGCTGTAGGTATTTCTCACAGATTATTCTGAGGTTGAAAATCTGTTCAGTGGTACTTCGCCCTGCCATGAATCCTGCTTGTTCTTCAGCTATGATTTGTTCAGCTTGTGGTTTCAACCTGTTGAGTATTATTTTCAGGAGGACCTTGCTGGGATGGCTGATGAGGCTGATGGTGCGGTAATTTTCACACTCCTGAAGGTTACCTTTTTTGGGAAGAGTGATGACAAGCGACTGGGTCCATGGTGTAGGCCATTCCCCACTCTGCCAGATCTTGTTACAGATAATGGTGAGAGCATCAGTCATCGCTTCTCCTCCTGCTTGTAGCAGTTCCGCTGGTATGTTGTCCACTCCCGCTGACTTCCCTTTCTTCAGCGATTGCACTGCTGCCTCAACTTCTTCCCGGAGAATTGGGAGGATTTCCTCTTCTTCTCTGCTCTCGGGACATGCTAGAACTGATGGGTCTCCATTTGGTGTATGGTTGTAAAGGTCAGAGCAGTACTCTGTCCATCTGTCCAAGACTTCTTGTTCTTCTGTAAGGCAAATGCCAGACTTGCTTTGGATAGTGGAGACTTTGGGCTGTTTAACACTTGTCAGCCGCTTCACAGTCTGGTAGGCCTTCTTGCTGTTGTTCTTGTTCAGATTGTTCTCTATTTCCTGGCATTGATCTTCTATCCAGTTCTCCTTTGCTGTGCGCATGCCTTTTCGGATGTCATTGTTGATTTTTCGGTAGACATCAGCTCCCTGTGAGGTGTTCTTTTTCTTTTTTAACTCTCTTCGTTTATCACACAGATCCAAAAGTTCAGGTGTGATCCACGGCTTCTTCTTTGGTCGGTGCTTGCCAAGGATCTCAGTGGCGGCATCTGTTACAGCTGAGTTGAAGGTATTGGTCATGGTGTTGACATCTACTTCGCCTGCCCCAAAAATAAGCAGTGGTGCAAATTTCCCTCCAATTGTGGCCTGAAATAATTTTGCCACCTCCGGGTCTTGCAGTTTGTCCAGGTCGAACTTCAGCCTAGTGCACTTTGCTGTATTTACTCTCTTCAAATGGAGCCGGAAAGACATCATCACGAGATCGTGGTCACTTCCAATGTCTGCTCCTGGAAAAGTGCGTGTCCTGCCAATGTTGATGCTTGATCTGAAGCGTTTCTTGACCATGATGTAGTCGATCTGGTTGTGATGTTCCCCCGCCGGGACTGTGCCATGTCCATCGTCTGGATTTTTTGTGGAGACCAAGCGTGTTTGCCAGTACCAGATTGTTGTATCTGGCAAACTCCAATAGCCTCAGACCCCTGTCATTTGTCTCGTTGTTGCAGTGGGGTCCGCATGTGTCTCCCCAGTTGTGGTGCGCATCTTGGCCAACCTTGGCATTCCAGTCGCCTTGCACTATGACTATGTCCTTCTTCGGCACTTGGTCAAGGGCCGCCTGTATATTTTCATAAAAATCCTCCACTTCGCTGTCTTCATAGTCTGATGTTGGAGCATAGGCCTGGATGATGGTAATGTTGAAAGGGGTTGCTCTCAGACGGATGGTAATGAGTCTACTGGAGACTGGGCGGCAACCCATTACAGTGGCTAGAATGTTCTTGTGGACCAAGAATCCAACGCCGTGTTCGTGCCTGTCATCTCTACCGCTGAAATAGAGCTTGTGGCCTTTGTCAGTCGTTGTTTCACCTAGGCCTTTCCAGCGCAGTTCGCTGATACCTAGAACGTTCCATCGATAGTGGTCCAGCTCGTGGGCCAGTTCTTCTAATTTTCCTTCCGCAGTTAGGGTCCTGACATTCCAGGTTCCTATGACGATGTTGTTTCTCGTGCGGATCTTGCTAATTTGTCCATCAGTAGCATACTTTTCACCTCCGTCCTGGTGGCCAACGGAAGGCGCGGTCCTTGTGTAGCCGGGCGACGACCGATCCGGCATGGAATTAGTGGATAGCCTCATCATGTGTTGTGTCTTGGGCAAAAAAAGACCTGGCAGGGCCCAATCCTCTCCAGGCTGTTGGCCACAGCCGAAATCCACGAATACAGTGTGGCTCGCCTTGGCCCTGAGCACGTGGTCGTTGAACCTGTAGTAACGTGAGGTTCCTCCGCCCTGGCCGGTGACTTCTGTGTAGAAGACTTTCGCCCAGTGATGCCGTGCTAACATTCCCCCTGTTAGTCGCCTCTTACGACACGCCGGGAAACGTTGGGTCTATTCTATTTGCCCGAACCCACAGAGCATAGTCTATATCTACAACTTTATTATTATTGTTGTTATTGTTGATATTGTCATTATTATTATACTATTACACGTACTTGTATTGTGTTATGACTACAATTGCTTCCCTTGACTATGGTAACTGCTTTCCATGATGAAAACTGCTGGCCTATGATGCGATTGCTCGTAGTGGTAGAATTGTACCATAATGCATTATGGGAATTTTCTGTTCAACTTACCTTTGTAAATATAAACCGTCCTTCCTTACGTAGCTTCACCTCTAAGTAATTTAATACTATTATATATAATATATTTTGTTCATACTCTCAAACTATTATAATGAATGGACAGTTACCTTAATTGTCTGTGCATGATATAAATTGTTCTGTCAACTTAATGATATTAACGGTAAATGTGTTATGTGGGTGTATGTGCGTCAATAGTAAGAAAGAAATGGACGAGACTGTGTGTGATATTAATTTTATGTATTTTGCTATTTGTTTTAAAAGAATTTTTTTCTTTCTGTTCTTACTTTCTTATTCGCTGAGATGCAATGTGCTGTCTGAGTTCTCCATTAATACAAAAAATAATACAGGATGCTATATACGCGCCTTTCCCCAAATCAATCAGGCTCAAAGCGCGGCGATCTATACCAACATACACGCTCACCTGTCTCATCCACCCTCACACACACCAAATACACACCAATCACTCAAACTGGTGGTGTAAAGGCAGGGAGATCGCTATTAGAAGACGGAAAGAAACTCGATTTTTAATTTTTGAAATTTGTATATTGACTGCGTCCTGTACCATTATTGAAGGGAGGGAGGGAGGAAACCGGAGTGCCCGGAGAAAACCCTCGGTGACCTCAATAGTCTCGTACCTAAATCACATACGTTCGCCCATTGCGGGAATCGAACCCGCGACCTTCGGCATAGGAAACCGGCGACTTATCCATTGCGCCACGAGGCCACCCCACGAGGCCATTAGGCACGGTGGTTTAATAGTAGTGCTTTGGCTTGCGGATCTGAAGGTCCCGGGTTCGAGCCCTGTCCGGGCCATTGTGTTGTGTCCCTGAGAAAGACACTTTACTCCCGTTTCCTACTCCTTCAGATGAGAGTATAAACCGAGGTCTAGTCTGTGTGTCGCATACATTCCATAATAACGGACTATAAAGATCCTGACGCTCATGTCCTAGACGGGTGAGTGCCGGTAACAAGAACACACCCAGCATGTACTTGGTCCTTCTCCCTCATCCCTGGCTGCCCAGGATAGTGCTCAGTTGTCTGGGCGTCAGACCATGCGCCCAAAGGCTGCGGGTGGGCGTCTCGGGCGGTTTGAGTTAGATCCTGTATCGGCCAACGCCTAGAGTCTGGCCAAGTACGGCGAGATAAGCGCGCTATAAAAATCCTCAATTATAAATAAAAAATAAAAATAAATAATGAAGATTATTTAATTTCACTTGTCTTGACTTGACTTGGTTCTAGGTTGGAATAATAAAAAGCAGACCAACATGCAATATTGACCTATAAAATGCATTACTCAATTTTTTATTAGACTTATACCCCACCTTTTGCCCTCCCGCCCTAAACTTCCCCCTCCCCCTCTCCTTTCTCAATCTACTCCCTTCAACACTCGATGAACCTATTTAGCATTTTTTTAAACCCCATTATAGGTTAGGTATCCCCAATTGCGGACAGTTTTGTTGACCTCATAGTTCCAGTCTAAAATTACTCGATCGAAACTGGCTCCTATGACTAATAGGAGTATTTTTTTAAATCTATAGTCAACCATCAGCTAGACGTCTTTTTATATCAATCAATATTTTATTTATTGTCTATTTACACATTCAGGTGATATTAGACATTAATTAATAACAACAACAATATAAATCAAATCACAATTAAGAAACCTTATAACAAAATGGAATGAAAGGGGAAGAGGGATTTAATACCAAACTATAAAAGTCTACCAATAGGAGTCATTACAATAATTTTTACAACTGCTATATGTGTCTTTCTATATTATGTGTTTCAGTTAGTGGCAGTTCCATTTCAGTTGAAAACTCCCATCCAGCTTTGTCTGAATGAACAAAGGAGGGGTTGTTGGGAATCGCGAACGGGGTATTTGCATTTGCGGGACGGGTTGTCAATTTTCCTTCAATGCTGGAAAGAAATCAAGTCCTAAACTAGTCTATCATGCAAATGTTTTGTATTATAGGCTACAAAACAGTAGACACGAACAAATACGAACATAGATAGCTATTTAAAATATATTGCAAGGAACCTGAAAAAAACTAAAAAAAGGTACATCGATCAAACAGACGGTGATTTTCCTCCACTGCTGGGAAGAAATCGGTCCTAAACTAGACTACTAAGCAAATGTTTTGTATTACAGGCCAAAACAATCAGTGGACACGAAAACATACTAAATGCATAGTTATTTAAAACACGCTGCAAGGTGTCTGAACAAACAAAACTATACTAAAAATGTAAAAAGGTAGGTCGATCATAGAGACGGTTGTAGAATAAAAAGGGTTCGTCAACAATTTATCATGGCGTCTGAAAAGTGTAGGTGTCTTCAATTTTGGAACTGATTGCCAACGGCTGCAGCTACCCTAACAACTTCTCCCTAGCTTCACCATTACCCAACTTCAGGGGACTTTCAGTTTTCTCACCCTTATTTCATTCTTTCCAGAGGGCGATCAAAACCTCGTCAAACTTTTTTTCTAGGGTGATTGTGTCTTAACTGGTATATCATTTCTGTCCACTCCTTGAACGATAGTGCATGTTCAATGCTTCTTCTTCTCCTTTCTTCCTCTTCTTCGTTTTTTTTCATCCTCCTCCTCCTCCTTCTTCCTCCACTTTGCTCTCTTTCTCCTCCTTATTTATCATTTAAGTATTTATTTAATCGCTCTTTGTATAGCGCTTTTCCAGCTCGAGAGCTGCTCAGGGCGCTGACCTTTTGCCGTTCTCCTCCTCCTCCTTTTTCTTCTTCTTTTTCTTCCCCTTTTTCTCCTCTTCCTTTTATTTTTTTTATCTCCTTCTCCTCAGTCACCATCATCATCATCATCATCATCATCGTCATCATCATCATCATCATCATCATCATCATCATCATCATCATCATCATCATCAGCATCATCAGCATCATCATCATCCTTCTCCTCCTCCTCATCACCATCTTCCTTTTCTTCTTCTTCTTCTTCTTCTTCTTCTTCTTCTTCTTCTTCTTCTTCTTCCTCCTTTTCTTCTTCTTCTCCTTCCTTTTCTTCTTCTTCTTACTAACGCTGAATTCCCATTCTAGAACCCGTCGTAAAGGCCCGTTAAATGGCGTCGGCAACATACGTCCATCTTGGCCGAGGCTAGCCCTATGATTAAGTCTTTGAGCAGCTACGTGAACCGTGTCAGGGCAATTTTAATTTTTGAATTTAGTTTTTTCTAACATAATTTTATCAAATCTGACCACAAGACCAAAGGATGGCATTGAATATTTGTTGCCCTGAGAAGCTCATTTACCTTCTGTATCCAACCATTATTCTCGTTCACTTTGACATATAATTAAAGTCTTCCTTGACCATGTGTGACAACAACCGTTACCGCAATATTGAGGTTATATGATCCGACAGCAGTCCTCCTCTACCACAGGCGCTTGTATCTGGACACGGGAGCGCTTTTGCCTGTCACGCGTAATGCAATGCAATGCAATAATTTATTTTAACGTCTTTTCACTTATGTTATTTTAGACCATACAGCCATTCTCACGCATGTACACAAACATATAATATAACAATTTAAAGTTGAACGATAATCATACAAAATATCTAACATTACTACAGAAGTTTGCCAACTGCAGACTTGTAAATTATTCGGGCAATGTCTATCATTGCTGGACTATGCAACAAAATGTCAATTGATTCTTGACTATTTACATCGATATTCTTTTTTTTATATATAAAACATAACCAAAACAGGACATTCATATAACAGATGTTTAACAGATATTGGTTGTAAACAAGTACAAACTACATCTTTTGAAAACTTGGTGTTCCATGAATTTACTCTTAGTTTATTAATTATTCTACACAAATGTCTTGGACAAGAAAATTTTTCATTCTTTCCATTGCTAGGTAAATTAGAATATATATTCTTTTCTAATAAAGATATTAATTCAAATACTGAAGGCTTTATATTATTATATGTAATAGTATCACCTAATTTCATTGCTCCTCGTTTAGCCAATTTATGAACTATATTATTCCAATAAATGCAGGTATGAGAAGGAATCCAACAAAAAGATACTCCAATACCTTTAGATATAATATAATGTATTAAAGACTTAATTTCAAATAAAATATCTGTCCTCCTTTTACATGACCAATATTTCAAAGAATATAAAACTGATTTTGAATCTACACATAAAAGAATATTAAATAAAGCCAATGAAGAATTACAAATACTATTTAAAGCCAGGAGGATTGCATACAATTCTGCTGTAAATATTGAGATATTCTTACCAATATAATATGACTTTTGAATTTTTAAGTCAGGAATTGCAATTCCAGCGCCAGCATGTGTTGTTTCTAAAACTAAGCCGTCAGTATAAATTTTTAAATGATTAGAATATTGTTTCTCCAGAAGCTCTCTAGCATCAGTAACAATTAACTGTACATTTTCACTTTTCGTGGTATATGAGTAATCAATATGGAACATGTCTGTCACGCGTCTTCTCCCTTTGATTATCTATGCCTGTGACGCGTCTCCCTATGGCATAGGCGCTCGCATGTCCAGATACAAGCGCCTGTGTCCTCTACTTATCATAGATGGCGAAACTAGTACCTGGTCTGTTAAATAATAATAATAATAATAATAATAATAATAATAATAATAATAATAATAATAATAATAATAATAATAATAATAGATACTTTATACGTGCTTTTCCCCCAAATCACCAATCAAACTCAAAGCGCGACGACCTGTACCAACATACACGCTCACATGTATCGCCCACTCAACACACAAACACACACTCAAGGCAGGGAGATCGCTATTAGAAGACGGAAAAGAACTCGATTTTTATTTTTGAAATTTTTATATTGACAGCATCCAATACCATTTTTGAAGGGAGGGAGGAAACCGGAGCAAACGGAGAAAACCCTCGGTGACCTCAATAGTCTCGCGAACCTAAGCCACATACGTTCGCCCCTTGCGGGAATCGAACCCGCAACCTTCGGCATAGGAAACCGGCGACTAATCCACTGCACAACGAGGCCACCTCCAGCTTAGGCCTTACATGCAATTGGGATCTTCCCTGCTGGAGGTTAGACGTCCTCCTGCTACCACCATCTTTGTAAGGTAATATAGTCCAAAGCGGAAGACGAGCATATGGTCGGTCCAACCGAGAAAATAACAATATAATATAAAGACACTGGAACACTCCTTGTTAATGTTTTTGTTGAAGGTGTTGTTGTTAGTTTTGTTGTGGGTGGTGGTGCTAGTGGTGGTAATGATGATGATGATGATGATGATGATGATGATGATGATGATGATGATGATGATGATGATGATGATGATGATGATGATGATGATGATACTATAAACTGTTGTTTTCAATCCTGTAGTGTATAAATTAATGTGAACAAGTACACACACAAAAATTGTAATCAAACACAAAATATGAAACAAATCACAACAATGCGGAAGAAAGAGAAAGAGAAGGAGAAGAAGAAAAAGAAGAAGAAGAGAAGGAGGAGGAGGAGAAGGAGGAGGAGAAGAAGAAGAAGAAGAAGAAGAAGAAGAAGAAGAAGAAGAAGAAGAAGAAGAAGAAGAAGAAGAAGAAGAAGAAGAGTTAGTTAGTTAATCATTGTTTATAGAGTCCAACAGATTGCAAAGAGGCGAATCAGGACTGCAAATTGGTTGAAAAAAGACTCATAAAGATCCGCCTAAAAGATCTGTTGACACAACTCTATAGGTTACACTGAAGGTTCTCCACCAGCTGGTCATTATACAATAAAGGCATCCCACGCTGATGCTTTACTCTTATTTATCGAACCCCTGTTTACAAAAACAAAATAGAATATAAACATCTTCATAAAATATTAACAAAGCACATACCTAGAAAATGTCTACATTGCTAAATAATAATACCATAGAAAGCCCTAGTGACCATTTGGCACAAAGCGTCCAACATCATCAAGCTGACACAACAAGACACCAAATAGAAATCAGGAGTTGTGGGAGAATTTTTCAATAAAAACGGTAGGTGACTGGCCTAGCGAAGAAGATAGTAGATTGATAGAACAGAGTAGGAACGAGAAAGAACAAATGAGAATGACAGAAACAGTGGCAATTTAAAGCACTAATTTCCACAATGTGGGATACTATTTATAAAGAAACCCTCGGCAGAGAGACGAAGAAGAAGAAGAAGAAGGAGGAGGAGGAGGAGGAGGAGGAGAATAAAGAAGAAGAAGGAGAAGAAGAACAACAACAACAGCAAAACAACAACGTTGTATTACCACATACAACCGAAAAATGTGTCGAAAGCATCTACGACGTGACTAGACTATAATAGTTGTGATAGAATTTCTGCCCTACCTCAGAAGGAAGACGTAGACATTAATATGTTCATATCTAAAGAAAAAAAAATTATGGTGACTGATATGAAACCTTTACTGCAATTACCACGAAAACTATATGAATAGCTATTTCTGGCGCTGAAATCTTTTTGCTAAGAAACAGCGGACCTTGAGATAAGTGTAACTTATATTACCACCACGTGAGCTAATACTATTATCCTACTACTACGTTTCTGGCATCAAAAGGCTTGGGTGGTAGTTTGATTGTTTTATCGAGATGTTACAGGTTTTGGCCGTGGGTTGATATCACACGCGCTGCGATATCACCGCTTTAAATACCCCCCACCCCCACCCTCCTCCTACTCCACCCCTCATCTCAACGAACCATCTCGCCACCTTTGCTAACATAAACCCCAAATTTTGTGTTGTAATACTTTTGGCATCACTCCCCTTCCTCTAAACTAACACACCTCACATACACACAACACGCACACGCATACACACACAAACACCACTCATTCACATAAACACACACACACTCACATCCTCCTCCCCTCTCCTTTACACGCACGCTCACACACACACACACAAACACTACATCTGCACCCATATTACCCACACAGTGTTCACATTTCTCAATACATTATTACAACAAAACAATTTCTTTCAACTATAAATCATTCGCAAGAGACGGAGATTAATGGAGTTCTTCTCGATGTAATCGTGCTTTAAGGCTAAAAGCAAATATTATGACGATAATGAGATCAAGTTCACGTATTTTGACGATCACCTCAAGATGAAAAGCATAATATAGACTATACCTCAAACGAAAGGCACTTGGAGAATGCACAAGTGAGAAACCCGAAAAACATTTTTTTTTCTCAGCATGCACGCAAGGACTTGCAATAAACTCAAAAGAGATATTAAGATCAAAGCTGCTAAGCATACTTTCAGACCTGATTTAATTTAAAATATGAGTAGAAATGTCTAAGTAGGTTAATATAATAAATTCCCTCAGTGTTTTTTTATAAGCAACGCATTTTTTAACACATACCACTGACAACACACCGCACAGAAGTCTTGCTTTAACAGGCATAACATAAATAAATAAATAAATAAATAAATAAATAAATAAATAAATAAATAAATAAAACCTAACCGTGCTGTAATGCTTGTGAGAGAAGAGACAGACAGAAACACAGACAATTTAGCAATACTTTTTTTTTCTTTTTTGTCCCATCATTTCATTGAAAGGAAAGAAAGAATCAACAAAGAAAAAAGACAAGAAGAATACAGAAATAAAACAAAAAAAAGAAGAAAAAAATATTTTTTTTAAAAGAATTAAAAAAAATTGAAAAGGAAGAAAGAAAGAAAAAACAATAAGTAGAAAAGGAAAGGAAAGAAGAAACAGTGAAAGGAAGAAAGAAAGAAAAAACCGGTACAAATGAAGCAACGGACGAATAAAAATACAAACTAAGAAGCAAACGGTTAACTCGTTAACAAAACAAACATTCCATGACATGTAAACGTAACGTACACTGACAATGTCGAAGATACCTAAATCAAGAACATAGGAATAATACGTCATTTGATAAATTAGTGTTAAGCCTCGCGCGGAAATGCACCCTTTGCTTTTAATACAGATAAGCCACTCACTTTTCTGAGATGTATAACGTTCTTATTTTCACTGTTTAGTCTATGGGTTTTTCACTTTGAAAAAAAAGAGATTAGCAAAAATTTTTAATAAAGTTGAAACATCGAATTTCTTTAAAACAGGTGCTTTTCTTATCTCTTTCATCTTACCAAGTTAGTTAAAGTTCGCACTATGTTGCTTTCTCTACTCTGTGTTGCCTGGAATTGCATACAAAACTCTTATTTACTAATAGTAACACACACACACACACACACACACCCACACACACACAGAGCACAGTCATGAAAAAAGAAATAACTTTGCCATCACAGCACTAGAAAAAGCCTCTAATAAACTTTAAAAGCGACAAAATAAACCACAAACCACTTTTGCAGAAATGTAAATCTAACGTTATATCTTCCCACAGTTTCACAGAATATCACTTTTGTTATCAACCGGTCATACACAGGACAAGAAGCAACAGCTGGCGGACACAGTATTGAACAAGTTTTCGGTAAAAACCCTGATGCGTTTGAGCTTGAATGACCGGAGGAGGGAAGTGGGAGGAACAGCGCGCGTGCTGTGGCACATGCGCACGCGCCGGCGATTACACACGAGGAGGCGGGCAAAAGATCACCTGGTCCCAGTACACAGATGCGTCAAAACTTAGTTTTACATGTAATTTTAAATTATTCGACTAGCTGTGTTTTGGAATACAGGTACTTGAGATCATGGGCCATCCTTTAGTAGCAGTCACCTTGTCTATCAGTAGGTCAGTCCGTCACTTCGAATTTCACTTTTTTTTTAGCATAAAACATGTTATTGTCAAAAGAACTGAAGTGAATTTCATAATTTTTACTTTGCGGATACTTTAACTAGGTCTATTACTAAGCATGTGACATCATTCGTATTTGGACTTTCTCAAAAATTAGTCACTGTGCTTCATTATTTTGTTAAAAAAAAGAAGAAAAAAGACAAATTGTTACAATAAAAATTGGCTAATCCGATTTTGATATTTTTCGGTTCGCAGTGTTACGTTGAGACGCTCATGATGGTGCGTGTGAAATGCGCACGATATTATGTGTGAAGCGCGTGCAATGGTAGGCTTGTGTGTGACGCGTGCGATAGATCTGTTCGTTTTATTTTGCAGCGCATGCAGTAATAGAGTGTATTTATCTTTGATTTGATTTTGCGTTTTTATTAGTAGAGGCTTTGTGTAACGTTGGTGTTTTTAGTTGGTCGATATTATTTGAGAATTTTCGAGAATGGGTTGTTTACTATCGATCGAAGCGTATGGATTGTTCTGTCGGTTACCATGGAAGCTTCCATTCCAAATGAGGTTGTATGACGTGAGTCACGTGATGATGAAATTAATTTTGATTGGTTGTGGTGTTTTATGTAGGATTATTCTCGTTTGTTCCCGTGTATGTAGAGACCATATAAGCGCCGCAATGTTAAAAAAGTTGAGATTGTTGTTGATAGTGAAGCTGGAAAGTAAATTTGAAAGTTGTTGAGTTGAGAATTGTATGCAGTTGTTGATGTGTGCTGAATAAAAGCGGAAAACTTCATACGTCGACTTTGTGACTTGTATGCTGATTGAGCAGGCTGTGTGAATAAACGAATCTGAGTTACACCTTATCAGGACTTCAGCATCGGGGCTGAATCAAATGCTGATAAAGAAAAACACCATCATCGAACCGAGTGTAACACGCAGATACTTCAAATCTTGGCCTATCATTCCATGCATTCCTTCTGCTTCGTGAGGACAAAAGCCCAGTCACAAAACACCGCCAAGAAAATGAATACTTTTTAAAAAGGGTTTCTTTCGCTATGTGAGTGTCTGAAAATACATTTGAATGGCTTGCCATTTTTAAACCTTTATTATTATTATTATTATTATTATTATTATTATTATTATTATTATTATTATTATTATTATTATTATTATACTGTGGCTGTGACTGTAAGTTTGGGAGCATTGTCAGAGTTTAATCTTTCAGACTTTGAAACCGCAAAGTGTGACCACTCGGAAACTAAAGATGGCCGTTTCTCTCGCATGAGAAGTTTCAAGGGGAAGTAAGCATGGAATTACTTTGTTTTTACTGCTGGAGTCTAATCAATTCCCAATGTCTATTGACTCCATCGTGTGCGAAAACAGTTAGTTACTTAGATAGTTAGTCGTTGCTTATACGGTTCAGCGGACTGCAAAGAGCCGGATCAGGACCACAACTGCGAGGGCAGGCACGGACGATACTTGGTATGAACCGACTATCCTATCATATCCTATCCCATAACTCGAATGTCGTTGGGGCACCACAGATGATCGTTTAACCAGCGTACTCCATCTTTTTCTGTCCTCAGCAACTGTCATGGCTTGGCTCAGTGTCAAGACAGTCCATTCTCGAATGTTGTCCTCCCACCTATTTTTCGGTCTCCCTCTTCTTCTGCCTCCTTGCACCGTGCCTTGCAGGATAGTCTGATGATGGACTGCGAACATTTGCATTGGAGGCGTAGAACGTATAACCCAATCCATTAATTGATTTGGTGTCTTCATAAGTAATTACTAGCATGCTCAGTGTGGTGGACCTTTTAATTTATTTATTCTACGTATTTGCCTACGTTGCTTTGATTTATTTAATACCATTATTTATTGTGCCTACTGTTTATTATTATTATATTATTATTATTATTATTATTATTATTATTATTATTATTATTATTATTATTATTATTATTATTATTATTATTATTGTTATTGTTAATATTGTTATTGTTAATAATAATAATAATAATAATAATAATAATAATAATAATAATATTATTATTATTATTATTATTATTATTATTTTTATTGTTATTATTATTATTATTATTATTATTATTATTATTATTATCATCATCATTATTATTATTATTTTATTTTAATTTTAAGATCGAGTTTCAGGGTCAAACATAAGGTGAAAAGCTCAACATTTACTCCAATCCAATATTTCGATTCCCCGACTGAATTTGTGGCGTTTCTGTACCTGTGCGCATGAAGGCGTGCATCGCGTGAGCATGACAACTCGCGCGGCGCGAGCACGTGCAGGAGTGGACTAAAACATCAATCCTTCGTATCACCAGTTGGTAATATTAAGATTTGGGAATATTTTCTGGGCACAAACAATCCCAAACTAAATGAAAAAAATAAAATTGCCAGTCAGAACTCGGGGCTATTTGAAGACTCGGTAATAACAACGTTGCCAAAGGATGATCGCGTAACGCCAGTTTAGTTCACATCAGGCCTTATTAGACATAAGTGCCAGTGAGGACTGCCCTCAGCACCGCGAGATGACACCAAAGATAACAATGACATTCGTCCACTGCAAGGATCAAAATACAGTTTGGTTTTATGCAAATGCAGTAGAGTTTACAATAGGTATAAACAAATGTTAATAGGGAGTTACTTTCCAACCACCCTGGTTTTCTTGAAATGGTCGGCGGAAATGACGCAAATGCCAAAGGTGAGATGTTGTGCTCACCATCCATTGGCAACATTGATATTGCAGTCTTCAAATAGCAAAGAGTTTCGACTGGCATTTTCTCATTTAGTTTTTGGATTATTTATGTCCAAGAAAAACAAATCTCCACATTTTTCAGTGCAGTACTATAAGTTATAAGCGATTTTCACTATTTACTGTAAACCAGATAGACGCAAACATTCTACAAAACATTGAGATAAGCAGTGTGAATCGCCCTAGAAAAAAAGGGCATTTAGATGATTCATATGAATTAATTTATATATTATCATATTAAAAAGTTATTTACGTAATTCAGTTTTGTAGACTGTTCTTACACGAACATCTAACCCTGCCGCGAGTTCTTCTTCTTCTTCTTCTTCTTCTTCTTCTTCTTCTTCTTCTTCTTCTTCTTCTTCTTCTTCTTCTTCTTCTTCTTCTTCCTCTTCTTCTTTTCTTTCGTTTCTTTCGTTTCTTTCTTTCTTTCTTTCTTTCTTTCTTTCTTTCTTTCTTTCTTTCTTTCTTTCTTTTTCTTTCTTTCTAGATTGCTTTCCAAATCGGCATCAGGAACATCACCAGACCGCTTCATGAAATCAAACAACAAAGATCGCGTTGA
>CM072511.1:151342303-151442303 GCA_036898135.1 Oncomelania hupensis | reverse complement strand
GGTCGGCATTGCCTTTGCCGTCAAATGCACTACTGGGCAGCAGCAGCTGCTGCAGAAGAAGAAGAAGAAGAAGAAGAAGAAGAAGAAGTAGGAGATAAAGGCTCAGACTCGGAAACAGGATACAGATTTTAGGCGGGAGCCTAATCCTAAAATCGTTCATCGTATCATTCTCACTCACATTCTGCGATACTCAGTCGCACATGCCAACGACAAAATGTTTAACTATAATAACACGACAGAACAAATAACTATAATAACTATTGTGCGCCTTACAAAAAAAAAAAAAAGAAATATGACAATCAATATTGCGGTTACAATTACACAATGCATAACAAACAACCCAATACATATAAAATAATAAGGTGTTACAATTACACAATGCATAACAAACAACCCAATACATATAAAATAATAAGGTGTTACAATTAGACATACATTTAAGACGCCCCAAATGTAGATCAAATAATCAAGTAGCACATTGAGAAACAGTTGACAAAATCAGTAGTAATGTTGCCTTAATGTACGTTTTCATGAAGGAAGGGTGGTAAACGAACGATCTAATGTTCAAAGGAAGAGAGTTCCAGATTAGACCATGCGCCCAAATGCTGCGGGTGGGCGTCTCGGGCGGTTTGAGTTAGATCCTGTATTGGCCAGCGCCTAGAGTCTGGTCAAGTACGGCTAGATAAGTGCGCTATAAAAATCCTCAATAATAATAATAAAAAATATTTTAAAAAAATAATAATAATAAATTTCCGAGCACCCGCTCTTTCACCACGTTGCAAACTTTTGCAATGGAAGGCACTCACTGTTCATAAAAACAGTAAGCAAAATTACATGCTTCTTGTCTGTGTTAGTATAGAATTATTTACGTCAATAATATATACTTTTAACCGCAATTTAATGCTGATGCGCATGCGCGGTCACATGCGCGATGCGCATGCGTAGGCACTCTTTACTGCAAACCTTAGGTTTTGGCGCTCTAAGGCGTGTAAAACTAAAACTGAGTAATTAACACTGTGAATTACCGGTATCTCTTTGAATTACACAGGACACGTGTTAATTACCATTATCACTGATACCTGTAACTGCAGATTTTGGCGCTAGGCAGAATTAAGCATGATCACGTAAAAATTGTAGTTATCAAGTGCAAATTGTAATTATTATGTGACAATTACAATTTTTGGTTGTGGCGTTACTAGAGCCAAAACTAAAAATGAAATAGGATCACACGAAGATATTTGTAATTGTTCAATGATAATTGCAATTTTTCCTTGGTACTCATAATTATCCCGGCCCATGATTCTTGTAATTATCCCATGAAATTTGTACTTATTACTATTAGGTTTTGGCGCTAGTAGGCTTTCATACAACCTCTCCTACAGAGAACTATAGAGGGAAGAGGGAGGTATGGGGAGAAGGGGGCATTGAGAGGGAAGGGGACGTCGACATGGCCGACAGAGAACAGAGCTGGTTTGAATAACGTCAAGGTATTGACATCAATGTCCTTGGCCGACTTTATCTCACAGAGACCGCTGACAGAGGCTGACAGTAGGAGTTTCTCTATACTACTTTCGTCGCTCACCCCAACCCTCTGCATTCCGACGACAGGACAGGTTTATGGACTAGATAGATAGATAGATAGATAGATAGATAGATAGATAGATAGATAGATAGATAGATAGATAGATAGATAGATAGATAGATAGATAGATAGATAGATAGATAGATAGATAGATAGATAGATAGATAGATAGATAGATAGATAGATAGATAGATAGATAGATAGATAGATTACGCCACATCATTCATAGATAGATAGATAGATAGATAGATAGATAGATAGATAGATAGATAGATAGATAGATAGATAGATAGATAGATAGATAGATAGATAGATAGATTATGCCACATCATTCCTAGATAGATAGATCGATAGATAGATAGATAGATAGATAGATAGATAGATAGATAGATAGATAGATAGATAGATAGATAGATAGATAGATAGATAGATAGATAGATAGATAGATAGATAGATAGATAGATAGATAGATAGATAGATAGATAGATAGATAGATAGATAGATAGATAGATAGATTATGCCACATCATTCCTGTTTAGATGGATAGAAAAGGATAGATAGATTAGACCGAGAGACTAGACCGACAGACTAGACCAACCGACCGACAGTCAGAGAGACACACGGATAGATGGGTGAATGGATGGACGGACGGACTGAAGACGGACGGACAGACACAGACAGACAGATAGACACACCGATAGACATACTGATAGACATACCGATAGATAGATAGACAGATAGACAGACAGACAGACAGACAGACAGACAGACAGATAGATAGATAGATAGATAGATAGATAGATAGATAGATAGATAGATAGATAGATAGATAGATAGATAGATAGATAGATAGATAGTCTATCGGACCCGTGTCTGCCTATGCACACGGACAAGAGGACAAAGGTACAAGACGTGGCCCACACTCCGTAGCAGAGACGTTGCCGAGGCTTACCGTCACCTCTTCACCATGGTTGAGCTTCGGCCAGTCTCAGTTGCGCAGCGTGGGCGTGTCCGTCAGGGATTTGTAGACATTGAAATGAGATAACGTAGTTGTGAGACGACACAAACACGGCCAGGTGCTACAGCTGCGGCACGAATCTGTCCTTCGGATGAGAGTATAAACCGAGGTACGTCTAGTCTGTGCACGGACGCATTTCCATCGCATGGATTTTGAAGACCCTGACGATCGTGTCCTAGACGGGTGAGTGCCGGCTACACACCCAGCACGCACTAGGTCCCTCCTCCCCTCCCCTCCCCACCCGACCCCCGGTCGCCCAGGATAGTTCTCAGTCGTCCGGGCGTCAGACTATACGCCCAAAACGTTGCAAATGGGCCCCTCGGGCGGCTCGAGAAAGATCCTGTATCGGCCAGCGCACTGAGCATTCGACAATGGATGAGATATGCGCATCATCATCATCATCATCATCATCATCATCATCATCATCATCATCATCATCATCATCATCATCATCATCATCATCATCACAATCGCCCACTATACATTAGGAGCTTGGATTTCGGCACTGTCGCCCACTGGAGACGTTAGTCTATCTCCCTTCCTCCCCTCCACCCCCCTCCCCTTACACAGCCCGTCCCTTATTATCATAATAAGTACATATAGGGATTTTATATACTTAATGCGGACGAAAATTCGGGTGTGCCTTCACAGCGAGAGCACTAAACAAAGAACGATGGTGATTAAAACAGGAAACAACCAACATCTAATCATAATGTAGATTCCACCCACGGAGGAGCTAACACGGCGAGTCTTTATACGCTGTGTGTCCACGGAAGTAGATTGTATCAATAGATTGTAGATTTAGGTCGCGTAAGTCGCCATATTGATAAGACAAATTGCAACCTGACATGAGCGAGAGCGATGCAGGCAGGCTTTTCTATTCGTGGACTTGTAGAAGATTAAAACTTCTGGGGGTGGGAGGGTGGGGAGGAAGGGTGAGGGGTGGGGGAAAGGAGAGGAAAAAAAATCTTGTCATCACAGATTATCCATTGATGTAATAGAAAATCTTGCGTTGACCCACTCTGCAGCCCTTTGTACTGATCTCCGAAAATGCAGACGTAAGCCTATTCTAAATGCATGGGTTCTACTGACGCCGACGACCACAGTGCACTTTGCGTCTGAGAATTCGTTGTCCCTGTGCTATGTTTGCCATTTTCCCCCTTCTGTAGAGATGTCAAGGGAGATGACTCCCAGTTAGTAAGGCAGACCACACCCATTATTTTGTTGGAATTTCAACCAGTAGCCGCAGTTTCCTTTGTCACCCGCACCTGTCCCTAATAAAATGCAGACGTATACAAAACAGATATGGCGTCTGAAGTCGTCGATGACCGAACTGCACTTCGGTCTGTGAAACTGATGCCCTTTCTGTCGTGGATGGCCAAGGGAGATTACTCCTGCAGTTCGTAAGCAGACGACAACCATCATGTAGGAATTTACCCCCTATTTACTTGTCAGTGGTAATGTGTCCTCTGATTTCCTTCTATTTTCTTGCCTCTTCCCGATTCTTGCAAGACAATATGCAAGAATTGCGGTGGTTCTTTTCCCACCCCTCCCCCCACCCCCACCCTTCAATGCCCTGTATAGGACAACAAAATGCAAGCATCAGTCACTCTTAACTTCCATTTCTCCACCATTATTCGTCAGCTCTTTTCTTCAACAATAACCCTCCTAGTCTCAATATCTTTGCTGTTTCCTCCATGGCTTGATTTTGATTTGATTTCATTTTTTTATTTTTTTTTGGGGGGGAGGGGGAAATTATAATTCGTCACTCATGCGGGGCGGTTGCCTTCTCAGCGAAAACGCGGTAGCCGCAAAAGCAGCGCCACCAAGGACAGGAGGGAAAGGGGAGGAAGAGGAGGAAGAGGATCTATAGTGCATGCTGTCTGTATTGGTATTTTTGGCACTCCCCCGTCTAGAATATTGTGACGGTGGGTCTATTGTTACTGGGCTCTGCACAATGGAATGCTATTACCCACTCGTCTATAGTCTGCGGGGATCGGCTAGTTTAATCACCCTATGACTAATCTTAATACATTTATATGTTTAGCTCGGTCTGTGTGCGGATAGGGTTATAGAGATAGGGAGAAAATGGTAAAAGATTCACTGGCACACTAGCTCTCACGCGGCTATGAAACATAGGCAGTCCAGCCACTTGTTAACAGTAAATATCACACATTTATTTCCGCTACTCTATACATAATTCTTTAAACATCTCTATTAACTTAAATGTCCAAGTTCACTTCGAATATTTCGTCCCTTGATGGGTCTATGCTGCTACTGTTCTTGATATTTGCTACTGTCTCATCACTGGGCTATTTGTTCTGGATGGCCTAATGTTCTTGTTTCTGGAGAGTGGACTACAGCACAGTCCTTCTAGGGCAGTGTTTGTGCACGTCTTTAGTGCCATTTAACTGAATATTTGAGGTGTGGTGATGGTGTCTGTTACGTTGAAACGCGAACGAAAGTATGTCGGAAGCGCGCACGATAGATCTAATCGTTTCGTTTTGCAAAGTATTCAATAATGGAGTTTATTTACCTTTGATTTGAGTTTGCATTGTTGTTAGGAGAGGCTTTGTATAACGTTGATAATTTTCGTTGGTCGATATTGTCGGAGAATACTCTGGATTTCCTTGTTTACCATCGATCGAAGGTTCGGGACGATTGTCGAAGTAAGAGAAGGTTCGGGGTATGTGTGGAGAGATGTATGACGTAAGTCAGTGATGACGATCTTTAATTCTGATTGGTTAGTTGTAATGCGTCATTTCTAGAACAAACTGTTGTCATCTCGAAGGATAGAAAAAAATTATATATTCGATGCTTTGTGTGTTATGAAGAGAGTTGAGTTGCTGTGAAAGTTGTTGAGTTGAGTTGAGAATTGTATGCAGTTGTTGGTGTGTGCTGAATAAAAGTGGAAAACTTCATACGTCGACTTTGTGACTTGTATGCTGTTTGGACGGGTTGCGTGGATAAACGAATCTGAGTTACACCTTATCAGGAATTCAGCATTGGGGCTGAATCGGATACTGATAAAGGAAAACACCAACATCGAACTGAGTGTAACAGTGTCTCCTCCTTGGTTGTTGACTATTGGGCTATCGGAGCTCAGTGCTCAATGTTCCCCTGCAGGCCGAATGTCAGGGTTGACTCTTATTGGTCTATCCCTGCCTCGGACCAACTAGCCTGCTCGTTTGCAAAACATAAGACGAGTTTCTGCAACGCCTGGTTTAAAACGGGTAAGCAGAGCGTCTTACTGATGGCAGAAACAGCCCTCAGTTGCGATCGCTCCACTTATACAATACAAGGGACGATCATTCTTCTAAGTCCGTGGTCCACTGGAATCTTCAACATAATTCTTATACCTATACATACATCGTGGCTAAACTAAACACATGGAGAAGTAATTAACAATATACAGATTCTCCGGTACAGTCACTGGTCTACAATACACATAGGAGAAACAACAGTGGGTCCGTAGAGGCTACCTTGTGGTGCCGAAACCGGTCGCATGTCCGCAACGTGGTCAAGCAAAGTTTGACTAAGATTCACAACGATAAAACATGGCAAGACTTTACAAGCATAATCCAACAATAATATCAATAAATCACTATGAACCTAAAGATCGATCATTTACCTTTTTGGCAATGTCAGGCTGTGGCTATAATGCGATGAATTGAATTTCACCCGTCACCTGCTAGTCTTCAGCTAGAGAGATCTTTCAGAGCGTTGCTCCTTCTCGTGTGAGAGTTAGGCACAGAATGACTACCTAGCCTTGCGGTCAGCTAAAGCCCGCGAAAATCCCGTGAGATCTGAGCGCCGTCTATCGGGGAGGGGGGGGGGATGGCTATACGTCAGCAGGATGAGGTCACTGCCTACCTATGCTTAGCACACAACTGACTTGTGTCGTCTTCTAGGCAGCTACTTTACGTTACAAAGGCTACAACAGGCTGAACTATTTAAGGCGTGAAGCCGTAGTGCAGGGTCTAAATAACCTATTGGGACAGATATGAGCGTCAGGATCTTTAAATTCTGTGCGGTGAAATGCATGGGTGCGCAGAGTAGACTTCGGTTTATATTCCGAATGATGCTCTTCCCTCCTTCCCATCAAACTGCTGTCGTCTCTCTCTCTTTCTCTCTGTCTCTGTCTGTCTGTCTCTCTCTGTCTGTCTCTCATTCTCTTTCTCTCTCTCTTTTTCTCTGTCTGTCTCTGTCTCTCTCTCACCCTCTCTCTCTCTTTCCCACAGACTTCCAAAACCACGAAATGACATTTTCAAATCTAGCTTCTCTTTTAAAGGCCCCTTGTTATGGAACACTCTTTCTTTTAGAAATAAACAAAAATTCACATCATTAAACATCTTCAAGTATTTTATTTATTTATTTAATCGTTCTTATATAGCGCTTTTCCAGCTCAAGAGCTGCTCAAGGCGCTGGCCGATACAGGATCTAACTCAAGCAGCCCGAGACGCCCACCCGCAGCCTTTGGGCGCATGGTCTGACGCCCGGACAACTGAGCACAATCCTGGGCAGCCAGGGATGGGGGAGAAGGACCTAGGTGCATGCTGGGTGTTTTCTTGTCACCGGCACTCACCCGTCTAGGACATGAGCGTCAGGATCTTTAAAGTCCGTTATGATGGAATGTATGCGACACAGACTAGACCTCGGTTTATACTCTCATCTACAATCTATTTCTTAATAATTTCGAAAACCAGACATTATTATAACATGCCTCAAATAACATGCCTCAACTGGTTTCCCTCTTTTGTCATCTCCCCCTTTCCCCCTCCCCCCCCCCCCCCACCGATTACAATAATCCATCAATCCTCTCTCGCGTTATTAAATTAAATGGTTCCAGTTAAAGGTTTCATATTAATTATTGTTAATTTGCTTGTTACAAAATTTGTTGTTGTTTTTTTTAAAAATTAATGTTAAATTTATGTTTGTCTATGCAAGAATGCGGATGTATGATTAAACTAAATGTGTGAGCGACTGAAAGAAGGACTGATTGTAAGATTAGCAAATTAATTCTAAAATCATTTTCTTCTCGAAATAAAAAAAAATCGTATCTGAATCTGAATCGGAATCTCTCTCTCTCTCTCTCTCTCTCTCTCTCTCTCTCTCTCTCTCTCTCTCTCTCTCTCTCTCCCTTTCTCTCTTGTGTAATCAAACAATAAAATCCACCCACGTGTGAACTCCGTCTCAGTCCTTCCTAAGGGAGAAAAATCTAATAGAATTTTTTTTATGGCATACAGTACTCCATCACTGTCGCAGATTTATCATGCTACAAGTACAGTGTCTTGGATTATTACAACATCATTCCATTATTTCCGTGGATGAATTTACGCCACAGCAGATCCGAATTCAACACAGTACGGTCACTCACGGCTATTAAGGCCAAAGTCAGTCCTATTTCTAGAACATGTAGTGGATGAATTTACACCGTTACAGGTCAAATTTGGGAGAATTTAACACGATACGATCACGCACGGGTAAAATCACTGAGTCCAAACAGTCAATTTCCATGACAGTTGGTAGATGAATTTACACCATAGAAGATCAAATTTGACAGAATTCAACAGGGTACGATCACGCTTGGGGTAACTAGAAGGAAACAAACAACCTAGGCCAAATCAGTCAATTTCCTTGAAACAAGGCGAATGAATCAAGGCTACCAGTTCAGTCCTCCACAACAGCGCCATCGGGAACTGGTTCAGAACAACAATCGGTGTGCGTCAAGGATGCTTACTCTCTCCAACACTCTTCAACATCTTCCTAGAGCGCATCATGTCAGATGCTCTTGCAGACCATGAAGGCACAGTCAGCATAGGGGGTAGAGCAATCTCCAATCTTCGTTTTGCAGATGACATTGATGGATTGGCTGGAGAGGAACAAGAACTTGAACAGCTGGTACAGAGGCTTGACACCACCTCCAGAGCCTATGGAATGGAAATAAGTGCAGAGAAGACCAAAATGATGACCAACAACACCAATGGCATCAACACGGACATCAAAGTCCAAGGCCAATCCCTCACCACAGTGCATAGCTTCAAATATTTAGGAGCCATTGTATCAGACAATGGGTCCCGACAGGAAGTCCTCTCCAGGATCGCACAAACAACTGCTGCCCTGACAAGGTTGAAGCCCATTTGGAAAGACAGGACCATCAGTCTACATTCCAAAGTAAGACTGCTGCGCTCCCTTGTCATCTCCATCTTCCTATATGCTTGCGAAGCATGGACCCTCACAGCAGATCTCCAACGAAGAATACAAAGCATGGAGGTGAGGTGCTACAGAAGACTTCTGGGCATTTCCTATACCCAACACATCACCAACGACGAAGTCCGACAGACCATCACACAAGCCATTGGACAACACGATGACCTGCTCACAATGGTGAAGAAACGGAAACTCCGATGGTATGGCCACGTCACCAGATCATCAGGCCTTGCAAAGACTATTCTGCAAGGCACAGTGCAAGGAGGTAGAAGAAGAGGGAGACCGAAAAAGAGGTGGGAGGACAACATTCGAGAATGGACTGGTTTGACACTGAGCGAAGCCATCAGGGCTGCTGAGGACAGAAAAAGATGGAGTATGCTGGTTAAACGATCATCTGTGGTGCCCCTACGACCTTCGGGTTACGGGACAGGATAGGATAGGATAAGAAGGCGAATGAATTTACTCCATAAAGGTACAGGTGTTCCCCTAACCTTCCGGTCGTTGGGGAGAGGAGAGGCGTTCAATATCTCTTTCCTCTGGGCCAGCTTAATGAGAGTTGAGCCCCTCTCCTCTCCTTTCCCGCTTTAACTTCCCATGTTCTGAACAGAGGCCAGGTATACCCACCATTCACAGCTGGGTGGATTAGGGGAGGGGGGGGGGGGGGGAATTGGGTTGTCATGGGCTTGTTTCATGATTTGTGTCGTTCGATGGTGGCCTTCCGAGCACAGCCACGCCATCCAAGTACTAATCGGTCCCGATGTGCTCCCACACAACTGCGCTATTGTACTGCCCGAATTCAGTACACCACACTTCATAGTGCTACAGGTGTGACATCGAGGATCCACTACCTCTTAGCTATCGAGGACCCATCCTACTTTGTTGATGCCCCTCGTCCCCTGTGCTAGATTTCAACGCGGTAGAACTGTAACCGCACGGACTGTTAAAAAAAGTATACAACAACATTACAATGCTTTAAATGAAGTAAAGGTCCCCGGCGCACTCTACCCTTATTTTTGTGTAAAGTGCGTTCAGAACGAGAGCGATAGACAGGCCGACAGATAAATCGCACACACATAAGCGCGCGCGCGCACACACACACACACACACACACACACAAACACTGTTACATTGAAACGCGCGCGATAGATCTGATAGTTTTATTTTGCAAAGCATGCAATAACAGAGTGTATTTACCTTTGATTTGATTTTGCGTTGTTGTTAAAAGAAGCTTGGTATAACGTTGGTAATTTTAGTTGATCGATATTATTTGAGAATTTTCCAGAGTTAGTTGTTTACTATCGATCGAAGCTTCGCAATAAATGTAGTCACAGCTGAAAAGTTCTTTTATGATGAAGAATGTTGTATGACGTAAGACAGTGATGACGAAAGTTTAGTTTGATTGGTTGTGGTGCATCACGCTGGAGTGTTCTAAATTTTTCTGGATTATATAGAGACTATTACGTGCCGCACTGTTTCGAGAGAGGGTAGAGAGAGTTGAAAGTTGTTGAGAGTAAAAAATGAAAAGTTGAGAGTGGAAAAAGCGATTGTATACAGTTGTTGATGTTCGCTGAATAAAGTTGGAAAACTTCATACGACGACTTCTGCCTTGTTGCTGAGTGAGCAGGCTGCGTGGATAAACGAATCTGAGTTACACTTATCAGGTTTCAAGCATCGGGGCTGTATCAACTACTGATAAACACACAGAGGCGCGTCAAAACGCCGTTGTTATTAAGTTGTTTTGACATTTTTTAATTTGAAAAAAGTCCATTTTTTAAGCTCACCCTAACCCTAACTGCTAACCCTAACACAACCCTAACCCTAACGGAACACTGTTTTAGCGGCAAAATAACGGGACCATCAAAGGAACGTAGGTGGAGTCTAAAGAGTTTGTATAAATAACGGCGTTTCTGCATACACACACACACACACACACACGCACACATGCACAGACACAGACACACACACACTTTCTCTCTCTCTCTCTCTCTCTCTCTCTCTCTCTCTCTCTCTCTCTCTCTCTCTCTCCGAACGACTTGCAAAGTTAACCCTACTGAGACAGTAAAGACGATTGAGTTAATGTGAACCAGGCTTTTCGGAACTGAAGTGTTGACAGCAGACTTTGTGTAACTAAATTTTTCCCCTCATGCATATTGCCCTCTCTCTCTCTCTCTCTCTCTCTCTCTCTCTCTCTCTCTCTCTCTCTCTCTCTCTCTCTCTCTCTCTCTCTCTCTCTCTCTCTCTCTATCTTTCAATTCCACCGAATCCCACATCCTCTTTCCTCCTCTTCACATAGTCCACACACTCCAGCCTCATCCTCAAACAAATTTTTCTTCCCCACTTGCTGTCAATCCTCCACCAGCTCCGCCATGGACACCATGGAACGTTCTCGTAGGTGTGGTCATATCATGTGCGGACAATATACACTGACCTGCAGCTGTAGCAATTAGACTGACACCTTGAAGGGTGTTTGTGATGTGGTCAACACGGCTTGCTAAAGGTAGATAAAACCTGGTCTTCGGAGAAAACTCCTGCAGTGGGGTTACGATCCTATCCTATTCTATCCTATCCCGTAACTTGAATGTCGTTGGGGCACCACAGATGATCGTTTAACCAGGGGTACTCCATCTTTTTCTGTCCTCAGCAACCCTCATGGCTTCGCTCAATGTCAAGCCAGTCCATTCTCGAAAGTTGTTCTCCCACCTTCTCTTCTGTCTCCGCCTTCTTCTACCTTCTTGCACAGTGCCTTGCAGGATGGTCTTTGCAAGGCCTGGTGCTCTGGTGACGAGGCCATACCATCGGAGTTTCCGTTTCTTTACCACTGTGAGCATGTCATCGAGTTGTCCAATGGCTTGTGCGATGGTCTATCGGACTTCGTTGTTGGTGATGTGCTGCGTATAGGAAAGTCTTCTGAAGCACCTTATCTCCATGCTTTATATTCTTCGTTGTAGATCTGCTGTGAGGGTCCATGTTTTGCACCCGTATAGGCAGATGGAGATGACAAAGAGAGCGCAGCAGCCTTATCTTGAAATGCAGACCGATGGTCCTGATCTTCCAAATGGGATTCAACCTTGTCAGGGCAGCAGTTGTTTGTGAGATCCTGGAGAGGACTTCCTGTTTGGGACCCATTGTCTGATACAATGGCTCCTAAATATTTGAAGCAATGCACTGTGTTCAGGGATTGGCCTGGGACATTGATGTCAGAGTTGATGCCATTGGTGTTGTTGGTCATCATTTTGGTCTTCTCTGCACTTATTCGCATTCCACAGGCTCTGGAGTTGGTGTCAAGCCTCTGTTCCAGTTTAAGTTCTTGTTCCTCTCCAGCCAATCCATCAATGTGATCCGCGATCCGCAAAACGGAGGTTGGAGATTGTTCTACCCCCTATGCTGACTGCATTCGTGATCTGCAAGGGCATCGGGCACGATGCGCTCTAGGAAGCTGTTGAAGAATGTTGGAGAGAGTAGGCATTCTTGACATGGTGGGCTATGACGTTGACAGGTTAAAAAAAAGGTTTATAGGCTGTAGTAATCTATTGGTGTTTACTTTCAGTCTTTACCAGCGATGCCGGCGTACTAAAACGTCATTCGATGTTCATAGACACGTCATGGTTACGTATTTTAATGGTCTCATAGCGTCACAGACACACGACGACTAATTAATTTTACACCTTTCCCTCCACCCCTCTCGTTCAGCATTAGCTCCCCTCTCTCTAAACAGAACCGTCAGCAAGAGTACCTCATTGTACGCAATTTACTGGTAATGCAGAGCTAGTGACTTTATAGGCTAGACTGGTTCCCGTCCTCTTCCGATGTCTAATGACTTGGTCTTTGTATTTTATTTACATTGCCTTCTTGTCCTAGAATGCAGCAGCCCGCTTCATCATTCTCCACTCCCCCCTCAAACTACCACCTATATCTCTGTCTGTCTGTCTCTCTCCACCATGTCTGGCTCTCAGTCCGTCTGTCTGTCTATGTCTCTCTTTCTCTCTCCCCATTTCGCTTTCACATTCTCTCTCTTTACAGTCTTTTTGTCGATTTCTTTTCTATTTGATAGCTACAGCAATTAACAAATTAACTACAGGGTCGAGAACTAGCAGGACAATAATTTACAGAAAAAAGACAAACATAATAATAATAATAATAATAATAATAATAATAATAATAATAATAATAATAATAATAATAATAATAATAATAATAATAATAACATAACAGGCGTCATTTCACACTTCGTTCCAGTAAAATGCAAGTCTTTCTAGTTTAAGTGATTTTTTCGTTGTTAATTTAAAAAGTAAAGACAAAAATACGACGGTCATTCAATAAATAAGGTGAATTTTTCGGTATACGGACTTCTAAGGTCATCATGGACAACTGTGTGTGCTGTCCCAACAGATAAGCTCAAAGTCCTTGCAATGTCATCCACTGTCACCCTTCTGTCCGACTGAATGAGGTCATTGACTGATTCGATCACCTCAGGAGACCTCAATTCTGTAGGCCTCCCAGGCCTGTCTTCATCCTCAACACTGCTCCGTCCTTCTTTAAACAATTTAGCCCACTTGTAGACATTTGTTTGGCTGAAACATGTGGCACCATACACAGCTGACATTCTCCTATGAATTTCAACTGGTTTGCACTCTTCAGCAACCAAAAACTTGATAACTGACCGCTGTTTAATCCTGGAGCATGCTTCTTGGTCGGCCATCTTTGTGTTAATCGCTAAAACTCTCAAAGTTGTTTTTTTCAATCTGCAAAAGAAATTACATCCATGTGAAAAAGAAGTAAAACCAAAAATTTTTTTAAAAGTAAGCTTCTATCTGTATTAGATGTCTTTATACCGAAAAATTCACCTTATTTATTGAAAGACCCTCGTAACAGTGAAGAAAAAATCTAATCAAATCATAACAGCCAAAATTAGTTCACTCACCCCTCATTCCAGTAACATGCAAGTCTTTCCACTTGCCAAAGGGAAATTTATTGTCTTACCAAAGGCAATTTTCTGGGTATTATGGGACAAGAAAGTTGACATGTATTGTACTGTATAGTATTGAACTGTATTGTTCTGTGTTGCATTGCATTGAATAATGTTTTCAATGTTATTTCTCCGAAACTCAGTAGAGTAACACTATTCCTTGTTTCGTTAACACACAATCAGTGAAAGAAAACCAGTTAGGCTGGTGAAAAGGCGACCGAAGTCATGTCCAGGTTAACTCCTCGTCCTCTTCTGTATTCTAGGAAGATCCATACCAATTAACATATATGTCCGCAGACGTCAAGACGGAGATCCCCGCACCGGAAAAGTTGTTTTATTACGCTAGCCGCAAGGCACGTACCACTATAAAGGGGAAATCCTCACCCGATCCTCACACCAATGATGCTATATCATACAATACAATGCAATGCAAACCAAACCAAACCAAACCAAACCAAACCAAACCAATACAATACAACGTATTACAATACAATACAATACAATACAATACAATACAATACGTCTTTATTGTGCAGCTTTCACATTATGCATAAAAGCGGGAAAATGCCTTTGGTATTGAGCGCAAACTTTGCATAAAATAGTAAATGAACAAAAATAAAAATGTCCATGCGGCATATGGCTCAGCTGGAAACATTCTCTCTTTCTCCCTCTCCTTCTCTCTCTCTATCTCTCTCCCTCCCTCCCTCCCTCTCACCTTTATTCATGCTGACACATTCACCCCCACCCACATGTGTACATGTATACACCACACAGAAGTATGTTCTACAATAGAGAGTGACTTTTATATATAAACGGCAAAAAAAGTTTAAGGTGTCCACGTTACCTTTCCGTTGCAAGAAATGGAAGCGTTTGGTATGACGGCCTACTAGCGCCAAAAAACTGGTAATTACAAATATTATTAAATAATTACAAGTATTAGGGAATAAATTATAGGTATCAAAGGATAATTACAATTATCATTTAACAAATACAAATATCTTCTAATTTTGAGTTTTGGCTCTAGCAATCCGCCTGGAAACGCGCCGAAACCAAAAATTGTAATTCTATCTTATCGCGTAACTCGAAAGTCGTTGGGGCACCGCAGATGCCGTTTAACCAGCGCACTCCATCTTTCTCTGTCCTCAGCAACCCTCATGGCTTAGCACAGTGTCAAGCCAGTCCATTCTCGAATGTTCTCCTCCCACTTCTTTTCCGGTCTCCCTCTTCTGCTGCCTCCTTGCACCTTGCCTTGCAGTATGGTCTTTACAAGGCCTGAAGCTCTGGTGACGTGGCCATACCATCGGAGTTTCCATTTCTTCACCACTGTGAGTATGTCATCGAGTTGTCCAATGGATTGTGTGATGGTCTGTCGGACTTTGTCGTTGGTGACGTCCTGGGTATAGGAAATGCCCAGAAGACTTCTGTAGCACCTCATCTCCATGCTTTGTATTCTTCGTTGAATGTCTGCTGCGAGGGTCCATGTATCGCAAATTGTAATTATCGCATAATAATTACAGTTTTCACTTGATAATTACAATTTTCCAGTGATCATGCTTGATTCTGGCTAAGGCAGTTTACTTGCGCCAAAACTTCCAGTTACGGGTATCG
Organism: Oncomelania hupensis; assembly: GCA_036898135.1. Taxonomy (NCBI): domain Eukaryota; kingdom Metazoa; phylum Mollusca; class Gastropoda; order Littorinimorpha; family Pomatiopsidae; genus Oncomelania; species Oncomelania hupensis. The sequence continues at coordinate 151,426,919 of CM072511.1, read as the reverse complement.
GTGAAAACAAAAACAAAATAAAATATGAACATAATTATATAGGCCCCATCTTTGAACTACTGCCTTCACAGGCTGCAGCGTTATCGCTTGACATTCAGTACTTTATTTGTTTGTTCCTGTTTGAGTACACCACTGAACTAACTGTTTCTGAGGGTCATGTCACGTTTGTTTCAGCACGCCAGGTCGTCAAATAGCTTCGAACAGTTCGCAATGTTATCGCTTAACATTCAATTCGTCAATTATTTTGCCATTTCGTACAGCACTGAGCCAACTGCGTTCCCGTATAGTGCAATTCGTCCTTAATAACGCCTATGCAATAGGAGGTTAAATCTTCTTCTCCGGTTTTGTGCTCTTCCAGTTTGTCCATTGCATCGATGAGATGGCTAGGATTGATCCTTGCAAAGTGCCCATATCCAGGTCCACACCGAGGGGCGCTGCAGCTTACCCCTTGACCGGAACCCACCTACGATGACAAAGCTATGGGTTTAGATGTCTGAGAAACATTTATGTGAGTGGCGTGACCTTTTACATACATACTGGTCTCTTTTAATTTAAAGTGAAATCAAAGTCTGCTCTACCACGACCTCCTTCGTTGATACCCTGTGCAGGCAGGCAAACAGGCACATGTAGAACTACTTACTCGTACAGCCAGCCAGGGACTTTTAAAGGGTAGTAGTCTCAACAGACGGGAAACACGATTGTCTGCTTCTGTTAAAAAGAAAGAACATTGAAGTTTAACGTTGGCGATAGGGCAGACAGGGATAATCATCCCAGGACTGCTTTGTTAAGTAATTCCCTTTTAGTTTACCAGTTCCGAAGTTATTTTTCTTTTTTTTCTGGGGGGTGGGGGTGAGGGAGAGGTGAGTGGGTGGGTGGGGTTGGGGGTGGGGGGTGGAGACATGACTAGGATCCTCTCGAGACTGTTATCCTAAGACATCGTCCTGAGTGCTGGCAACCTTGCTCTGCCTGTGAGGTTATTTCCATTTCCAGTCCTTTTTTCTTTTAAACTCTGATTACAAGTGGCACCAATCAGAGAATTGACTATGAGTGTGTCTAAAACGAAGTCAAAGGAGTTTGTAAAGATTTCCGTCTCGTTACTGTCTGTGTGTGTGTGTGGGGGGGGGGATTGGAGTGGAAAAAGAGGGGAGAGAGAGAGAGAGAGTAACGTAAGAGTTACTGAGGGGAGGGGTGGGGGCGGATCGATAGTGCAATGTAGGAGTGGGATAGGGTACATTACATTATTATTGCTTTAGGTCCAGCGGACTCTTCCGAGCCAAATCAGGACCGGACAACCCCCGATCCGCATAAAAGATCTGCTGAAACAACCCTAATGGTAAAACCGAAAGCTCTCCACCAGCCAGTCACTTTACAATAAAGACATCCCACGCAGGGGACGGCTGAGGCTTCACCCCAACTTATCGAACACCCGTTTACAAAAACAAAATAGAATACAAACATCATTATAAATAATCAACAAAACACATACATATAAAATGCCTACATTGCTAAATAATTACATCATAGGAAGCCCTAGTGACCACCTGGCAGAAAGCGTCCATATTCCCAAGCTGATCCAACAGACCTCATACAAAAATAAGGAGTCTTATCCCGGAAGAGTTTTCAAGAAAAAGGGTAGGAGACTGGGCTAGCGAAGAAGACGATAGTATAGCAGATTGATAGAACAGAGCAGGAATGAGAAAGAGCAAATGAGAAAGACAGCGACAGTGGGAATTTAAAGCACTAAATTTCCAGAAAGTGGGGATACTATTTATACTGAAACCCCCGGCACCCCAACGGGGGATGGGATAGGGTGGAATGAAACAATTGGTTTGGGTGGCGGAGGAGGGGGTTTGGGATAACACAGTGGTCGATCGGATCAGGGGTGGGGGTGAGGGTGGGATATTGGTCGATTGCGTAGTTAGGTTTTAGACAAGAGTTAAGGTGGGTAAAGTAGATTAAGAGCGCAGAGTACGCCAAGCAGAAATTGTTTTAAAACACCTTCTTTTTTTCATATGCAAGAAGTCGCGGAAAAAAGCAAAGAACTACCCAACCCCACAGTAACAAAAAGAGATTTTTGTAATAACAAAAAGAGATCTAAAAAACAGATTTAAAAAGAGATTTTAAAAAAATATATACGATACAATTAATGTAAACACCCATTTTAACATGCAACAGGTAATCCCCCTCACCCACCACATTCACACACACCCTCACACACACACGAGCTCAATGCCTATGTGAGCAGCACTGTTTAGTGCCTCCACATTTTGCTGGCTGCGGGCTATTTATAGCTTGCCTGCACCCTCCATTGCAGTGAAAGGAAAGGAAAGGTAGCATCGGCGAAGCTATTTATAGCTAGCCTGGCTGACCTAACCTCAAAACCAAAATGCTTTGGTTGAGTCGGTGTGCATACATACATACACCCCTTTTCACCTTTCTCCCAAAATGTATATACAATCGAGTAAGAGATGCAGATCGACAAATACAAGAGTTTTTGTAGTTTAAATCTATTTCGGCACAGGCTCTCGATCGAAACCTGGAAACACAAATCATTGAACACTTCTACAAACAATTCAAGAAACCACACAGGCTGATTGCTTGAATTACCACTAATTTTCGGGTGAGGACTGTAGATGGACAAACACAACAAGAATTTACGAACTCCAAAAACAAAAAGTTTTTGAAACTTCCACACACACGCACAAACCAATTCTAAGAACAAATCAAAGAAACTGATTGTTGAATCACGATTGATTTAGCCCTGAGACTTTCCGTCCCGTCCTTGAAGACGTTGACGTATTTTGAGCTGCTGCTACTTCTCCTGCTGCTGCTGTTGGTAAATCGAAAAGTCAGTTCCTTTCATCAACAGGGCGAGAACAGGCGTCATCAAGTGTTCAGCGAAGCAGAAAAAGAAGGACAGAATCTTCTCTTCTGACTTGACGAGGTCTCGCCTTGAGGGACTCTTGATAGAAACAAGACAAGTGAATGTCGGGAGTCTCTGAACAGACCAATTCTGAGTCAGACAAGAGAGAAATCAACAGTCTACTATGCTACAGGTACAGCGTATCTGAAACTAGACAAAACCTTTACTCCATCAACGTCTTCAAAAGTCTCGCCGACATTGTGTGCTATACTACTTTCACTGGTATACATATTGTATAGTGAATGAGGATGGAATAAGCCTTTATAATACAAATCATTTGTACACTGGAGAAGACCTTTGCGGATTCTGATACTCATTTTGAATTGGGCCTTGGAGTACTGCGGAAGTCTTGAGAGTGGACAGTGCCGTTTCTTTGCTTGTTTATTATTTTATTTTAAGATTACATTACATTACATAATTGTTGCTTTAGGTCCAGCGGACTCTTCCGAGCCAAATCAGGACCGGACAACCCCCAATCCGCATAAAAGATCTGCTGAAACAACCCTAGTGGGAAAACTGAATGCCCTCCACCAGCCAGTCACTTTACAATAAAGACATCCCACGCAGGGGACGGCTGAGGCTTCACCCCAACTTATCGAACCCCCGTTTACAAAAACAAAATAGAATACAAACATCATTATAAATTATCAACAAAACACATACATATAAAATGCCTACATTGCTAAATAATAACATCATAGGAAGCCCTAGTGACCACCTGGCAGAAAGCGTCCAATATTCCCAAGCTGATCCAACAGACCTCATACACACACAAGGAGTCTTGTCCCGGAAGAGTTTTCAAGAAAAAAGGTAGGAGACTGGTCTAGCGAAGAAGACGATAGTACAGCAGATTGATAGAACAAAGCAGGAATGAGAAAGAGCAAATGAGAAAGACAGCGACAGTGGGAATTTAAAGCACTAAATTTCCAGAAAGTGGGGATACTATTTATACTGAAACCCCCGGTACCCCAACGGGGGTTTATTTTAAGATATTAAAGTTCTTCTTACGTATGAATTATACTATAAGAACTATTACTACTACTACTACTACTACTACTACTACTACTACTACTACTACTACTACTACTACTACTACTACTACTACTACTACTACTACTACTACTACTTAGTCTTCTTCTTCGTTGTTGTTGTTGTTCTTTCTTCTTCGGGTCACACGTTGTTACTTAAGAACATTATACTTTTATCTTATAATTCATGTTTAGAAAAGAAACAAAAAATAAATCAACACGCGAATTTAAGAATAAGAAAAAAGAAAGACAGAAAGAGAGGAAAAGAAGAAGAAAGAAATAAAGAAAGAAAGAAAAAAAGAAAGAAAGAGAGAGAGAAAAAGGAAAGAACGAAAGTAATGAGAAGAGAACAAAGAAAAAAAAGATGGAGAAGAAGAAGAAGAAGAAGAAGAAGAAGAAGAAGAAGAAGAAGAAAAATAAGAGAGAGAGAGAGAGAGAGAGAGAGAGAGAGAGAGAGAGAGAGAGAGAGAGAGAGAGAGAGAGAGAGAGAGAGAGAGAGAGAGAGAAGATTAGGGGGTAAGAGAGGGGATGAGATTCCACAGTTTTGAAGGACAATTCACTCCTAATCGTTCCCTGAAGGATAATTGCTCCGACGTACGAACATGCCCATGTAAGCCTTCGCGGGGAGCCAGTGCTATCACTTTTTAAAAAAAAAAACCTTTTGCTGTTTTTAAAATGTTGAAAGCTAGCTATTACGTTTAATACTAGAGTTATCTCTGCTTGCTGTTCTGTTTGCGTCATTAAGCCCTCTCGCTCCATTTGCCAGTAGTATAGTAGTATTAGGGTAGGCTTTAACTGTGTGTGTGTAACTGTTTTTAAGAGGTGATCGCCCCAAAGAATGGGTATTACTAGTAACCGAAAGGTACCTGGTTCGAATCCCGGATTGCCCAACGTGTGACCATGTTATTTTCCCCTTACCATCAACTGGTTCGCTGGTGTCAGAATAATGTGACCAGTAGTCACCTATACGCTTCGGTGTCGTGTGACTATAATCTACAGTTACAAGAATGGGTAGGTAACTTAACCTGCAGGGGACGTTCTCTTGAGAACTGAAGAAAGGAAAGCAGTGAGGGCAACGAAATACCGGGATAGCAGGTATTAGTTAATTCAGCTCAAAAGCTATGGAATGACCTCCTCCATTGCTTTGAACATTGTCCTTTTCTTTTCAAACGAAGGAATGTTAGTCAACAGTCGGCTACAAGTAGGACCTATGACGTGGTCAGCTCATCGCCTTCACGTCCGGGGAACAACTATCGCATTTTACGGAGATAACATTTTACACAGACAGCTTGGGAGACAGCTTTTGAGAGATTTTATTTGCTAAACCACAACTCTTTCATTTTGTTTTTCTAACTATTTATTTATTGGACAACACACATCAAAACATCAAAATACAAAATCTTCATCCCACCTTTCTAGTATAATTCCATCACTTAGAGAGAACAAAGAAACTGAGCATGAGCGCTGAGACAGAGTGCAGTGGCTAGCTCCTTTCACTCGTGCATCATCTTATATATCAAATGGGTATTCAGCCTCAACATTACGCCTCCTAACTTAATAACGATTGGTCAACTGTGCAATTATGAATATTTTTTTTCCCAATATTTTTGTTTATTTCAATAAATTTACATACTGATAACACACACAGAAACACACCAAGCATTTTCAAACAACAATAACAACAACAGAAAAAAAAAAAAATAAAATAAAATAAAATAAATAAATAAAGGTGTACACTTATAAAATCACTTTTTTATACATTAGCCACTGGTCATTAAATCTATTGCATTTCATTTTGATGTTAGCATTAATTTTTTCTATTTCATACCTGTTCTTAAGCATGTTGATAAAGGCATCCAGGGATGGTATTTCTTTTTTCATTTTACATGCATATATATATATATATGATTTTGCAAGTAACAAAATTAAATCAAATATTGCATCTGTTTTGCAATTTTTTTCACATCCAAACAAAACCAAGTGTTCATTAAATGACAAGTTACTAATATGTTCACAGGTGTTTAAGAGTCTTTGTAACCCTAACCAGAAACTAGAGATGTATTCGCAACTCCAAAAGATATGTTGAATATTTTCCTTTTCTCTCTTACAAAATGAGCAGAGATTGTCATTTTCAAGGCCCATGCTCTGACATACAATATTCGTGCCAAGAATCCTGTGTACAATTCGTATCTGTAGCCATTTTAACTTAACATCTTTTATTTGTGCGATTCTTTGAAAAATGAATTTCCAGTCCACATTTCGTGTAACCCTAACATCCCATTTTGTACAACAATTTGGTAAAATATTAGGTTTTGCAAGAATGTCATACAGCAATTTTGCTCCTTTAAATACGGAACACAGTATTCGCTGGGCTTTGCAGCACTCAAATTTAACCAAAAAATTATTATTATTAATCTTAACCTCAGATTCATTTAAGTACTTTTTGATGGCCTGTACACACCCACTGTATGTTACAAAATCAGTGTCAATGTTATATTTAGTCTTAAAAGCTTCAACTGTTAAAAATGTCCATCTTCTTGAAGTAGGTGTGCTATCTGATATACACCTTTTTTAATCCACTTTTTACAGCAAAAAGGTCTATTACCAATCAAAATCTTGCCATTGCACATAAGTGGTTCGGAAATCAACTCTTCCTCATTTTCCACCTGAATTTGTTTACCAAAATCAAAAAACGCATTAAATACATCACACCAGAAATCATTAACATTAACAAAATTACAGACTGCAGGGCCCACTTTATCCAGCAATGAAATAAAAGTATCACCAGAAGTTAAAATATGCTTCCATTTTTTATTACCAGTTAAGAGTTTACGTATCCAGGTTAATTTTAATGCGTTCATAAACTTTCTAATGTCTGGAATTCCAATACCACCTTCACTAATGCTTTTAGTGGAAACTTTCCTGCTAATTTTATCAGGTTTCATGTTCCAAACAAATTGAAAAGCAGTTTTCTGAATTGCATCAACAATATAATCCGGTGGATTGGGCAACAGTAACCACAAATGCACAAGCTTAGATAATATTAAAGATTTTAGAACAGCGACTCTACCGATAGGTGTAATTTGTCTCTTGAGCCAGATTTTGTATAAAGACTTTATTTCCATAAACTTTTCATCAAAATTTAATTGTACACAACTTTTTAAATCATTAGAAAACCAGATTCCAAGAATTTTAAAATGTTCAGGGTTCCACTTCATTTGCAAATGAGGCATATATACTACTGCAGAATGTTTTTGGCTACCAAGCCATATTGCGCTAGATTTATCAGCATTTAAAATAAGTCCAGAAAATTTACTAAACATATTAATGGTAGAAATAGCTTCACAGAAAGATTCACTGTCCCCCTCAAGTGTTAATTCGGTGTCATCAGCATACTGCAAAATTTTGTTTTCCTCTTCATTTACTAAGATACCTCTGATGTTTTTGTTTCGTCTAATCATTATGCCCAAAATTTCGACGCTTAGAATGAACAAATAAGGCGACAGCGGATCTCCCTGCCTACAACCACGTTCAACAGAAAACCATGGGGTTGATCTGCCATTTACAATAACAGTTGATTTAATATTACTATAAAAAGTTTTGACCCAATTGCAGAAATCATTCCCAAAATTATACATATCAAGAAATTTGAACATAAAATCCCAGCTTAATGAGTCAAAGGCCTTCTCGAAGTCAAGGCAAAGCAACAGACCAGGTTTTTGATTTTTATTTAAATATTCAATCAAATCATAAATGAATCGAACATTGTCACCAAGATATCTATTTTTCATAAAACCTGTTTGATCTTCGTTAATTAATGAAGGCAGCACAAGTTTTAATCTATTAGCTATGCAAGCGGATCCTATTTTATAAGTTATATTTAATAAGGATATTGGACGCCAGTTTTTAATCAGATCCCTTGGTTTGTCACCCTTTGGGATGCATATGATTACCCATTCCTTCTGTGTTATTGATAATTCTCCCTTTATAAATCCCTCATTTAAAGACCTAACTATATACATACCTAACGATTTCCAAAATACTTTAAAAAATTCTACTGTAAATCCGTCACTTCCAGGGCTTTTGTTGTTTGCCATATTCTTTAAAGCTCTACTTGCTTCCTCAAAAGTAATTTCTCCCTCCAAAGATTCCTTCTCCGATATAGTTAAAGATGGAATGTCACTACCTAAAATATGTTTGTCGAATACATCAACTGCTTTTTTAGAATAAAGTTTGGAGTAGAAAGAATTCACTTCGTTAGAAATATCATTCGTATCATTTAAAATATCACCATTTTGTTTTGTAATTTTTCTTATTTGTTTGCTTACATAATTTCGTTTTTCAAGAGCACAGAAATATTTCGTTACTTTTTCACCATCTTCAATCCACCTAGCTCTAGATCTCAACAAAACCCCTTCCATTCTTTTTTCTCTTATTGACACTAATTCATTTTTGAGGTTTACTAATTCAACCCTTTCATTATCAGTTAGATTGTCTCTTTTTTCAAAAGTTAATATCATATTTTCTAAATCCCTCTCTTTTTTCTGACTTATTTTCTTTTTTCTGCTTGCAAAATTAATAGTCTTGGCTCTAATTTTCATTAAAAGAGTGTCTAAAAAGAGTTGGTCAGAAATAGTAAACTGTAGTTCACTAGATGGTATGTTTATAATGTTAGTCCTGTGGTACGGCAAAGCTGCGTAGTCTCCTGTAACTTCTTTAATTAATTCATTTACCTCGTCTAAGAAAGTCTTATCTTTTAATAACGAGGAATTAAATTTCCAAAATGTAAAGTGTTTTTCTTCCTGCCCTGTCGTTAATGATAAGGTAACCAAAGAGTGATCTGTACGGTAGCCTGGGAGAATATCTGCATCTATTACAAGACTAGAGAAAGTGTCCGAAATTAGAAAGAAGTCTAATCTACTTTGTTGGAAGGGTCTATTTCTACGCCAGGTAAATCTACGTAATTCAGGATTAATTTCACGCCATATATCAACCAGATCGAGATTTGACATAATAGATTCCACCTGTTCTTGTGCTTTTATATTATTGTTATGTTTATAAATGCAGTAATCCAAACAAAAATTCATAACTAAATTCCAATCTCCACACATTATAATATTCTCACATCCCATTCTCTGTAAACAAATTTCAAGTTCAGAATAAAATTGTGGATCATCCTTGTTTGGACCATAGACATTTACAATAACCAATTCTTTTCCCAACATTTTGGCAGAAATACAAAGAAAATTGCCCCCGGGATCCCTACAAACATGCGTTACAGAAAATTCAAAATTATTATTAAAAAAATGAATATTTATAACAACACCTATATGGACATGTGTTTTTTCTCTTATTAATATTAATTTCCAGAAACTTTCCAAAACCGTCTCACTATCTCTTATCATCTTTACACCATTCTGTGGAGTTTCATTCGCCACCTAACCGGCTACGCAATGTTAAAGGTGAAACAGAATTACGTTAACCACACTCCACTTCTTTCCTCTAACTTTAATTAAAAATTACTTTCCCACACCAAGACATCTCCTCACTACCTACCTTATCACTTTTAAACACTCACCTTACCTCTAAACCATTATTTCTAAATTACTAATATTGCATCTATACTTGTAATCACCTCCCCATCTCTTAATATTTACAAATGTATTATACAATAACTCTATATTGCTAAATATAATCAAACCTGTCAATGTCTTCATTTATATTCATGCTTCACAAATTTCCTTTATAATCCACTCCCATAATCAACAACCACATTTCTTGTTTAACTTCTTATTTCCTGTTTCTTGTTTTGATTTCACAAAACCCAAAACAATTTTGTACATTTACACCAGCCCTTTTAACCATCTATCTCAACAATTCATTTATCTTCCGCTTCCTTAAGGTTTGGATAATTTCGGCGCTAATTACGTTTTCGTTTGTATAACCTCTTATTATGAACACTAACACACAGACTTCTTTGTATCAAGCTGAGCATTTCCAGTAACTGTAATACGCTTCTCAAATTTGTTAAAACGTTACATCAATTCCAACAACTGTGGTACACTTCTAACATTGTATTAAAACCATAATTTGGACTCAGTCATATGGACCTCAAGACATTTTTTTCCTTAAAAGGCCCCAATTCGAAGGCAAAACGGGTTTACCTTAACCTTCGCATTGTGTTTACATTACACAATGAGAAAGTGGGCTTTCGTTGCTCAATACAACCGCTAAAGTTTCCCATATTTCCATATTTGTTCTGACACGGCGTTATTTCCCCTGATTAAATGGTTAATGGCGGTAATGCTTAAAGAATGGCGGGTTGAAAAGGCCAACACACAGCTTACAATTAACCTACAACATTTATTCCAAATTGAAGGCCAGATTTTAAAAAAAATGACATGAAAGGCAGCAGGTTAACAATTAATTTTTCAATACATTTATTGTCAGCGCTTTGAGCAGTTCTTGGTCTGGATGGGCGCTACTGTATAAGAACGATTAAATTTAAAAAAAAAATTCCCTGTATAATGCTTCTTTATGACATAAAAACCAAACCAAACAAATATATTCAAGTCCGCATCCGCATCACGAATATAAGAGTTTACTTTTTTTTAAAGAACACAAAATAAAATAAAATTATAAAAAAATATATATATCAATCAACTATTTAGAAAATTAAAACGTTGGTTTGAGCAACAAAAGCCCGCTTTATCATTGGTTTATGTAATAACAATGCGGATTTTAGCTTAAACTCAAGTTCGCCAAAGAAGTAAACAAAACCTTCGAATTGGGGGTCCTTTCAGAACAGTTACGACAAAGTACCGTTTTAAGGCCAACTTTCGATTTTAAAAAAAAAAATGTCCTTAAAAATGTATAACACTATCTGTATAATCAAGATTTAAAAAAAAAAACCGGTTGTCAGCTTCACAGGCGATGTTTTCTCCTCTTTCCTTTATAGGGGGAGAAAGGGGCAGGAGAGGGATGGGGGGAGGGCTGGGCTGGGTCAGAATTTGTTTTGCGGCTAATAGGGTATATTTGGCAGCCACCAGACTCAGTGCCAAGTCTTCAGGGCCTTGTTTCCAAAACTTCACGGGGTGTTTGTTCTCCGCAATCACTTCTTCCCACCTTGCCTCCGGTAACCACTTTCTGACTCAAAAGACAGACGAAGCAGTAAGCAGCAGCAGCAGCAGCAGCAGAACAGCAGTAATCATTGGAAGCGAGAGTCATGCGCGGTTGAATGAAAACAAGGGGGGGCTGACTACACTTCTATACTGATCTCTGGAGAAGCAGAGTGGGTTGGACATTGTCTTACTAGATCCTTACATTTAGCTGCTTTCTTGTTATTCGTTCCCGAGCTTTAAGCTCATCCCGGGAGCTCTTGTCTTTGGCTTTGTCCGTCCGTCCAGTGTCCGGCGTCCGTTCGTCCGCAGGTGATGGTAATATTTGCGTACTTTTCTCTGAAACTCTTAGACGAATTTCTTAAAAAATTTAATATTTAATTAGGAAATTGTAAACGTCACCAGATTACACCAAAGTATGCATATCGGGTGACGTCATCATAATGATTTCATAATTTGTTGTGTTCTTTCTTTTTCTAATCGTATTTTCTCCCAAACTACTGGAGGATTTGGTTCAAGTTTGGTATGTATTTAAACTTTACATGTGCCTCCAAGATAAAACCAAACTTATACAAATCGAGTGATGTAATCATCGTGACGTCGATTTTTTTAAAAACAACATTTTAAAGTATTTAAATTACAAACAAACTTCCTATGTAATTAGAGTGTACATATGCCTTGAACTTTATACGAAACTATGGCATCTTGAATGACGTCATGGTGTGATGTCATCATAGTGACATCATAACTTGCTGGGTTTTTTCCTAAACCTAATTTTTTCCCAAACAACTGCAGAGATGTGGTTGAAGTTTGGTGTATACTTAAGATTTTAATTAGGCCTCCATCGAAAAACCAAAACTATACAAATCAAAGAACATGCTCATGATGACGTTATCTTTTAATTTTTAATACGAATACAAATATTTCACTTAATAAATGGCCTAACCCCTTGAATGGGGTATGCGCAATTTAGTCACAGGAAAACTCACAAGAAAACTGCAGTCAACGTCCCACGCAGCACATCACGACAGAGCCATTTATCTGACCTTGAACAGTACCGAGAGAGAGAGAGAGAGAGAGAGAGAGAGAGAGAGAGAGAGAGAGAGAGAGAGAGAGAGAGAGAGAGAGAGAGACAGACAGACAGACAGAGTTGCATCGCATCTGTCTTTGACCAAACGACCCTTGGGATCTGGCCTTCATTCGTAGTTCTTACACACAACCTTTATACTACTACTACTACTACTACTAATTATTATTATTAATTAATTAATTAATTAGTTATTCATTGCTTATAGGGTAAAGCGGACTGAAAAGAGCCGAATCAGAACCACAAAATCAAGACCACAACTTCGCTGAAAGAGGACTTGCCCCTGATCCGCATAAAAGATCTGCCGAACTCACCCTAAAGGTGACACTGAAGGCACTCTACCAGCCGCTCACTTTACAATAAAGACATTCCACACAGAGGACGCTGAGGCGATACTCTAATTTATTGAACCCCCGTTTACAAAAACAAAATAGAATATAAACATCAGTATAAAATATCAACAAAACACATACATATAAAATGCCTACATGCCAAATAATAACATCATAGGAAGCCCCAGTGACTACCTGGCAGAAAGCATCCAATACTCCCAAGCTGATCCAACAGACCTCACACACAATTGAGGAGTTTTGTCTCAGAAGGGTTCTCAAGAAAAAAGGTAGGTGACTGGTCTTGCGAAGAAGAAGATAGTAAGCCTATAGTAGATTGATAGAGCAGAGTAGGAATGAGAAAGAACAAAGGAGAAAGACAGCGACAGTGGGAATTTAAAGCACTAAATTTCCAGAAAGTGGGGATGCTGTTTATACTGAAATCCCCGGCACTCCCACGGGGGGAAATACTAATAATTATAATAGTAGTAGTAGTAGTAGTAGTAGTAGTAGTAGTAGTAGTAGTAGTAGTAGTAGTAGTAGTAGTAGTAGTAGTAGTATGACTATTATGTCGCTTACATCAGTAAGTACAATTAAAAAAAAACAACTCCATTCGCTTGGATTATATTAGGGCGGAGAAGGGACTTTTGATTTTCCGGTCTCACGGAATTTCATATACCTCTAAAATATATTTTTTTTACAAAACAAACCATAATAATAATAATAATAATAATAATAATAATAATAATAATAATAATAATAATAATAATAATAATAATATATGAGCCCTATTAATCATGTTGGACTAAAAGTCCGGCGATCTGTAGCAAACATACACGCTCACAAGTTACAGACACTCTTACTTCACTTGTACATACACAACAAACACACATTCATCACTCAAACATGGGTATAAAAGGCAAGTCCCTATTAGAAAACGGACAGGAAATGGAAATTTAAATTTCTTGGAATATAGAGATCGACTGCCCTTCAATACCATTATTGCCTATGTTCCGCCCTATACACGACATCGTAGTTGAGATTACAAGAAGCCCTCTCTCTCCGTCTCTCTCCCTCTCTCTTGAATACTCTATGTCTGACTTCTTTTGAATACAACTATTCTCGTCTAGCCTCGGCTTAAGTTTATGAAAAGCAAAAAAAAAAAAAAAGGGCTCGTTACGCAAAGCTCGAACAAAATGATTTCTGAAGAGCAATCAGCAAAGTAATTGTAAATGTCAACATGAATTACAATCCTGTGCAGTATTGATGTTGCGCAACTGGTACTGTGGCGTTCTGTTATTTTTACAGTAAAGGAAATAAGAGTAACTAAGATAATGACAAATAATATGGCGCATACGTCTCCAGGCCCGTCATAGAAACTGGATAAATTAGAAGACGAAGAGGAAGGTCAGGGTGGGAAGAAGAAGAAGAAGAAGAAGAAGAAGGAGGGGGAAGAGGAGGAGGAGAAAAAGTAGAACAAAAAGTAGACGACGAAGAAGAAGACAAAGAAGGAGAAGAAGAAGAAGAAGGACGAGAGGAGGAGGAGCAGGAGGAGGAGGAGGAAGAGAAGAATGAAAACAAGAAAAAGTAGACGAAGAAGAAGAAGAAGAAGAAGAAGAAGAAGAAGAAGAAGAAGAAGAAGAAGAAGAAGAAGAAGAAGAAGAAGAAGAAGAAGAAGAAGAAGAAGAAGAAAAAGATGATGAAGAAGAAGTTAGTTAGTTAGTTATTCATTGCTTACAGGGTCCAGCGGACTGCAAAGAGCCGAATCAGGACCACAAAATCAAGACCACAACTTCGCTAAAAGAGGACTCACCCTTGATCCGCATAAAAGATCTGCCAAAACAACCCCAGTGTGTGTGATGGTCTGTCGGACTTCGTCATTGGTGATGTGCTGGGTATAGGAAATGCCCAGAAGTCTTCTGTAGCACCTCACCTTCATGCTTTGTATTCTTCGTTATAGATCTGCTGTTTATAACCGAGAATCAGGTTTATTATCGGTTTCTCGATTTTATCTTTTGTTTTTGCAGTTTGATCTGTTATATTTGATCTGTTATATTTGATCTGTTATAGTTTGGTCTGTTATATATGATCTATTAATGTTTGATCTGTTATATTTGACCTGTTATAATTTGATCTGTCATATATTTCTCACAGCAGATCGAATATAACAGACCAAATATAACAGATCAAAATTTAATAGATCATATTTAACAGATCAAACTATAACAGATCAAAGATAACAGTTCAAACTATAACAGATCAAACTGCAACAACAAAAGATAAAACCGAGAAGCCGATAACTAAACCTGTTGGCAACAGATGGATTCATGACTGGCGTGGAAAACAGATAGAGAAAGACGAATAAGTTGAAATGTTCTCGATAAGAGATACATAAAGATGACGCGTAACAAGCAAAGCATCCTCTCGCCATCATCAATTTGTCATCAGTTTCACTTGTTGACCTGCAAAAAGCAATCTTATTTATATACGTCTCGTGGGGAGCGCTACATACAATGTTTATTTTCCGCTTCATATTGGCACGTGCAATATCCTAAATCAGCTTTTTGATTGATTGATTGTTGCTTTAGGTCCAGCGGACTCTTCCGAGCCAAATCAGGACCGGACAACCCCCGATCCGCATAAAAGATCTGCTGAAACAACCCTAGTGGGAAAATTGAATGCCCTCCACCGGCCAGTCACTTTACAATAAAGACATCCCACGCAGGGGACGGCTGAGGCTTTACCCCAACTACTCGAACCCCCGGTTACAAAAACAAAATAGAATACAAACATCATTATAAATCATCAACAAAACACATACATATAAAATGCCTATATTGCTAAATAATAACATCATAGGAAGCCCTAGTGACCACCCGGCAGAAAGCGTCCAACACTCCCAAGCTGATCCAACAGACCTCATACACAAACAAGGAGTCTTGTCCAGGAAGAGTTTTCAAGAAAAAAGGTAGGTCATTGATCTAGCGAAGAAGAAGATAGTATAGCAGAGTGATAGGACAGATCAGGAATGGGAAAGAGCAAATGAGGAAGACAGCGACAGTGTGAATTTAAAGCACTAAATTTCCAGAAAGTGGGGATACTATTTATACTAAAACCCCCGGCACTCCAACGGGGGTACTGTTGCCGCAGTGAATCAGTCTTGCCTTCAAAGTCAAGACAGGTTTTCAACTGGGGCTTTCACTTTTCCCTTTATAGGTTAGAACAATCTACAGTGGCAAGATTGCTCTGACCCCAAGGGGTCCTAAATCAGCTGGCGTCATCTTCGGTTTTTCTGTATTTCGCGAAGCTTTCCTCAAGTTTGTGTTTTTAAAAAAAAAAAAACTTATTTGTAGTGAAGCCATGAGGACTGCTGAGGACAGAGAAAGTTGTAGTACGCTGGTTTAACGATCATCTGTGGTGCCCCAACGACTTTCGAGTTACGGGACAGGATAGGATTTGACTTGCAACATGTTAAAATATATGCCGTGTATCTTTTATTTTCAAGCGCAAATTCGTAATGCAAACGCGTATTTATTATTTCGTTTCGTTAAAAGATTGTAAAATGCAAATGCTGTCAGAATAAATAGTAATGAACATTATACGTTATCGGCATGTTGGCGTAGAATATGAGATATGTCATACGAGATCTATTCAACGTTTCTGCGAGCCGAAGGCGAATGAAACATGTAATCTTTCGTGTTGGACATAATCTCATATTCCACGCCAATGTGCCGATAACATTATGTATCCAGTCCATCAAAACAAAACGTAAACGGGAAATGTGCCAAAACAATAAATACATTATAGCTGTTCATAGCCTATGTCAAAGACCACTTCACACAACACAATCCGAAGAACGCACCATAACGTAGTCGTTCACGCATTGGACAAGTTTGCAGCACATTTTAATTCTTAACACACTTTTAAGTTTCACGCTTTCGCCCTTGTCATTGTATAAACGCCGGACACTGGCAGTTGCAATCAATTTGACGAAAAGCAGCATTTGATGTCACGCTGACAGTAGGTATATGGTGTAATGCTGATTACAAATTGACGACGTTCCCTACATCGCTATGGAGAATGGCTTCGTTAGCATCCCGCACAAAAGTGCGAGTTTTGACATTTTGTCGTGGTATCTAAAGCAAGACAGCAGCTCTGTCCTGTGCGCTAACCATAGATTTATGAATTGATTCGAAGGCAGGCTCACGCTGACATGCGGTTTAAACAATGACTTGCACTGTGGTCGTGCAACTGTTTTTTTTTTTTTCGTTCGAGACTACGAAACAGTTGTTTTTTTTTCCTTTAAAAAAAAATGCTATTAGCCCCTTCTAGTAAGTTTTATCGGGAATTCAAAATGCTCCCTCATCAATTGTTTCATCGGGCTGATAGTCTAGATCTATAATCTCGTCTTCAAGGCATGGATCGAAAAGCACTCTTCTCTTTTACATGGAAAACAGTCGTAAGTAGTCCGTGTAAATATTCCGACGACTTTCAAATTCCACTTCTTGCTAGAAACATTGCCATCTGTGATTGGTCAATTACCATGCGATATCAGTTTTGGGCACACTCTACGTGGCCCAATAAAATTGTAAGACACTTGCGGAAATCGATACATAAAGGAATCCCTTTTATCGTAATATCAATAATGCAGTACTATGAAAGATGCAGTATAAAGCTTCTGAGTGTGTTGTGGATTTATATTTAGACGTTTATACTGATCAGTTGGATTCTTTATATACAAGATATAAAAAGCAAGGTGGAAAAAGGTGTAGGTGAGGGAGCTTTCAAAGAAAGGATCCAAGAAAACGAAATCAGTGGCCATCCCGGAATCATCATGCTCACTTCTGCTAGTGAGATTTGGACGGGAGAACCGGACTTAACCATTGCAGCCTCCGTATAAGAAGAGCTATCAAGAGGGGAGAGAATAACCATCGGCAGCAGTAACCTAAGCGTCTTGGTGATACGAGCTTAGCAGATAATGTCAGCGCCGCCTCCTCATACTTGTAAGCGAGGAACGACAGGGCCCGAAGCGAGCTCGAATTACCAGAAGCTTTGTACAGAAGCGATGGCAATGATGATACACTTCCAGAATCTTCAAGAAACTTTGTAGGCGGCGGTCTTAAAAGAAGAAGAAGAATTTCTGGATCTGGATCTGGATAGCCCGCCTGTGGATGTTGATTGGCGGGTGCGCCACAGAAGCCGATGACGACTATCAACGTGACGTTTTAGGGTGTGCGCATCTAAGAAAAATCTTTAACAGTAATATTTACACTTCAGCTGGTCTTCTTGCTGCTGTACCTAGCGGTTTTAACAGTCCGTTTTCCCAGATGTAGGCAATGGGTACACTGTCTGTTTAAAAGGTTATAATCCAAACGGTTAAAAAGTTGATAAAAACACAGGGTTGTTCACACTGGTTTCTGCCGCCCTAACGCTGCTGAGAAGGCGTTGGGAGTGGGCATGGTGACGGGGATATCGTCGAGGTTGTTTTACTCGATCACTGTCTTTACAAAGAACGAGCCTCTGTACTGTTTTGTCTTGGAGGGAGGAGCCTTGAAACAGCGGCTATTGTTGGTTGCCTGTCTCTGAATAATATTCTGGCTCACGTACCCCTCGTACGCTGTGGGTTTGACCCTACGTCGAGTGCCGCTCACAGGAGTGAGGAAAGAATCAGGGGGTAGGGCGGGGACAAGACCATTGGCGATCTTGTAGAGCATCGTCAGCCGGAGTTGCTGGCGACGTTCCTGGAGTGTGGAAAGTTTGAGGTACTCAAGCATCCTGCCAATGCATCCTGGGTCCCTGGACTTGTAGTTCTTGGTAATGAACCTCGCAGCCAGGCGTTGGATGCGTTCAAGTCTCTCAATGTCTTGTTTGTAGTAGGGATCCCATACCACCGACCCATACTCAAGGGTGGACCTAACAAGAGCGATGTAGGCAAGGCGGCGGCACTCTTGTGGGTAGTTCCGAAGGTTCCGGCGTAGGAAGCCAAGTGTAGATCCTGCCCTCTTGCATAGGCTGGTGATGTGTGGTCCCCATTTGAGGTCTGCTGAGATTTGGATGCCAAGGTAGGGGTTCTGCTCGACCTGTTGGAGGATGGTGTCTCCGAGGCTATAGAAGAAGTGAGACTTGGATCGGGTGGAGAGTACGTAGCATTTCTGCGCTTTGAATCTCATCCCCCACTGGGCGGCCCACACTTCTAAGCTCTTGAGGTCGACCTGTAGGGCAAGATGGTCTTGGAAGGAGCGGATCTGGCGGTACAGCAGGCAGTCGTCCGCAAACAGTCTGACAGTAGACTTCACGTGTCCGGCAAGTTGTTGATATGGCATAGGAACAATAACGGCCCGAGCACTGTACCCTGTGGGACGCCGGACTCGACCTCTACCTCTTCAGATGTCTCCCCCTCCAGTACCACCCTCATCGTCCGCTTGGTCAGGAAACTGGTCAGCCAGGTGTGGACAGTGCCCCGCACGCCGTAGTGGGCCAGCTTGTGGAGTAGCTTGCTGTGCGGTACTGTGTCGAATGCCTTGCTAAAGTCGAGTATGACGACGTCCGTCTGGTGGCCTGCATCATGTGACGACAGGATGTCCTGGATGGTGGTGAGCAGCTGGGTTTCACATGAGTGGCCGGTCCTGAAGCCATGGTTGCGGCTGGACAGCACTCCGTGCTGTTCAAAGTGCTTGTGAAGGTGGTGGCAGATGATGTGCTCTAATAGTTTACAGGCGACTGAGGTCAAGGACACTGGGCGATAGTTCTCTGCTTTGTTTCTGTCGCCTTTCTTGTAGATGGAAGATATGTTTGCCGATAGCCAATCCTTTGGTAGTTGTCCTGCCTCGATGGAGGTGTTGAATATAGCAGTCAGGGAGGGAGCGATGGAGTCGGCGCACGTCTTCAGGATGCGGTTCGGGATGCCGTCTGGGCCAGATGCTTTGTTGGGCTTGAGGTTCCTTATGAGTTTTGCAACGCCCTCGGTGGTGATGGTAAGCTTCTCAAGCGATGGGACTGGAGCACCCTTCAGCTCCGGAGGAGGAGAGTCGTCACGTTTCGTGAAGACGGACTGGAACTGCTGCAGTAGTATCTTGGCCTTGGAGGTACTGTCGCTGTGTAGGGAGCCTCCTTTGTAGAGTGGCGAGACTCCAGCGTTGTCCTGTCGGCGTGACTTGACGTATCGCCAGAAGGGTTTGGTGTTGTTTTCCTTCAGACTATCCTCGATGGTTTGGTTGATGTGGTTCCACTCCGCCTGTCGCATCTGACGTCGACACTCCTTCTGAGCAAAATCTGTAGTTTGACCAGTTGCCAGTCTTCTTTGCTTGGTTGTAGAGCCTCTTCTTGCGCTGCAGGATCTTCTTCATCTTGCGGTTGATCCACGGTAAACTGTAGTTGCTTCGCCGGAGTGTGGATGGTATAAAACGCTCCAAGGCTGCCATGAGTGACGATTTGAAGCGGGTCCACATGGCCTCTACAGTTTCACCCTTCTCTTTCATGGTGTTGATTTCTTCTGCTAGTTGGTCTAGTTCAGTGGTGATGTTGTCCCATCTGGCTTTTGAGTAGATAAGCTGCTTTCTCGGTTTTTCCTTGATACGGTGGGGGTGGATGTCGACATCGGTGATGAATATGCTATGGTCTGATATGCCCGGAATTGACCTGGAGCTCTTCAAAGTGATGGGTTGGAGGTGAAGACCAGATCGAGTATGTTGTCTTCACGTGTTGGTTCGTCATGAATCTGGGTGAGGAAGTTGGCTGAGGTGATGTCAACCAGGTACTGCTGCACTGGCCTCTCAGGAGCTCCTGCCTCTACAGCGCCACTGCCCCAGTTCACGTTCGGGCAGTTGAAGTCGCCCACTAGGAGAACGTGTTCTTGGCGGTCGCCAGTTGTGATCTTGTTTAAGGATGCATCCGGTTCATCGAGGTCATGTTGATTCCGGAGTGCCGTGTAGAAACAACCTACTGTTGAGTCCTTGTTTCGTTTCAGGTGAATACGGGTCCAGATCAGTTCACAGTCTGCATCAAGTTCAGGTTGGAGCGACGATACCAGGCTCTTGTGCACTAAAATGAAAACACCACCAGCTAGTGTACTACGATCCTTCCTGTAGCTGATGTATCCGTCAGGAAAGACTTCACTCTGCTGCACGTCCGGCTCCAGCCACGACTCAGTTCCACAGATAACGTCCGGCTTAGTGTAGTTTACAACAGCTGCAAACTCTGCCTTCTTCCCTACGATGCTACGGCAGTTGACTGTCATTATCCGTAAGTTCTGCTTCCTGGGCAGGTCGAAAATGGAGCTGGTGCTCGCAGAGTGGCTTGATGGGGGGTCCTGGGGTGCTGGGGGTGAGGAACGTAAGTCTTCTTCATGAGGACCGGTGTTCCGGCTGTCTGTTGATGCTGTTGCAGACCGACGTTTACTTGCCGTGGGGGAGGTGGGGTGGGGGTAAGCACCATGGGGGCTGCTGGTCTTCAGTGGAAGAAGAAGAAGAAGAAGAAGAAGAAGAAGAAGAAGAAGAAGAAGAAGAAGAAGAAGAAGAAGAAGAAGAAGAAAGTTATTGTTACACTCGTTGTTGTGTTTTTTTTTTAATCAGTAGTTGATTCAGCCCGGATGCTTGAATCCTGATAAGTGTAACTCGGATTCGTTTATCCACGCAATCTGTTCGCTCAACTAAAAGGCAGGAGTCGTCGTATGAAGTTTTCTAACTTTATTCAGCGTACATCAACAACTGCATACAATGGCTCAATCGCTTTTTCCACTTTCTCTCTCTTTTCAGACACAGCGCATCAATTATATAGTTTTTCTATACTCCAGTAAACGTTAGAACATTCCAGCGTGACGCAATTACAACCAATCAAAATAAACTTCGTCATCACTGTCTTACGTCATACCACTGTCTTCATCCCTAAAAGAATCTCTTAGCTTCTAGTGGATCTATCTAGATGCTTCGATCGATAGTAAACAAACAACCCTAGAGAATTCTCCAATAATATCGACCAACGAAAATTATGAATTATACCAAGCTTCTTCTAACAACAACGCAAAATCAAATCTAAGGTAAATACACTCTGTTATTGAATCCTTTGCAAAACAAAACGATCGGATCAATATTGCACGTATATTTACGTACTATCGTGCGCGTCGCAAACGTAACAGGTATCTATACTAAATTATTCAAGACCACTTTCTAAATTAATATATAAATTAGGAATGAACGCATGGTATATTAACTACTCCGCAGATGTTCAATATGTATGTAATCAATATGTATGTAATACAAGTTTATCAGTACATTACCGTTCTCTTTGATTTCTCAGTGTTAAAACATATTTAAAGTAAATGGACATAACATAACTGAATATGGACATTCTGTTAACATGGTTCTGTATCACCCAAATGTTACAGACGTAAAAGTTATTGCTAAATCTCCTGTTGGTGGACTTCTATAGACTTTGCAGTTATGTTTTTTAAAGTGTGAACAGACATTAAATCAAAAGATTTATTGATTGAAGAAGAAGAAGAAAGAGGAGGAGGCGGAGAAGAAGAAGAAGATGACGACGATGATGATGATGATGATGACGATGATGATGTGATGATGACGATGATGATGATGATGATGATGACGACGATGATGATGATGATAATGATGAAGACCAAAAAGAAAAACGAGAAAAAAGTTCCCAAAATGTGGACAATCAGTCAAAACACAGACAATAAGATCCACACATACAAATAAATATCTACGTGTTTGTTTTTCAAGTAGTTGGAAACAAACCTAAGAACACAACTACAGAAATCTTTCTTTCTTTCTTTCTTAGCTTGTTTATTGGAAGTATTAAAAAATATATCACCACATTATCATTCAGAAGGGGGGGGGGGGGCGGGGAGGGGCGGAGTAGTGGGAGAGGGATGGGGAGAGAGAAAGAGAACTGTTTACCTCTCATGGAGAACCATAATAATCTTTTATCCTATTCGCCTCGTTCGTATTCAAACCAATCCAGCATTTTACGCTTTAAAACTAGTTGTGTTCACAAATGCATGCAGTGTGCCACAAGAAAACATTCTCGGTACCCTGGAAGTAAGTTTGCATAGCATAATATTAAACGCGTACGTGGTACTATGGGGTCGGGAGGATGATGACTATTTTTACTACTATGTCGGCATGAGCCTATAAAGCTCAATATAGGCCAAGTCGTTTCCTCTCTTTCGCAGCAAATCAGACGACACTTGGAACTAATACCCCAGGTCGTTTGATCTTGCGGTACTCTCAGGCCATGCTTCCGTCTGCTTCAGACTCCACAGTAGAGACATGCTAATTGCACTGAAGGATGGAGGATAGACGAGTCAACAAGGAGATCCCCGAGCTGATAGTGCGAGAATCTCTGAGAATCATGGCCGACACAGCTGCAGGAGGTATCCCTCTAAACGGGGAGCTAGCCTGGATACACATGACAGACGCCTCTGACAGAATTATCTCCCATCCAAAAGGCGATAAATGGAGGCCCGGATTCCACGAAACAGGAAACCTTGACACTGGAGAATTTTTTTAGGGACTCACTTTTGACCAAGCTCCTTCGACAGATCCTTTTAACATACATAGTGAGTGTTGCCCCAGTAAAAAAAAATAAAATTACAACAACAAAAATTGAAAGTACAGTTCTTTTTTACATGAATAAATTTTTGTTTTTATTTGATAGTTTCTTAATAGCTACTAAACGGCTTAGGTAGGCTACTATAGGCAACAATCTTGAGCTAAGAATAGCATATTCCAAAGCCAGTAAGAAACAGAACCCGTAAACAAAATTGCTCGTAATGTATTTCGTTACAGATTGATAAAATACACCCTACCCTACCCCAGACACTAAAGAGGCATTCTTCAAGCCGCGTGGTTCACTAAGAAACGGGGTCAAAGGTTATGGTTTTGATGTAACGTTAAAATAGGGGAAATCACTCCCTGTCAGACCCGAAATTACAAATTCAAACTTTAGCGGTTTGTTTGAGCAACGAAAGCCCACTGTATCATTGTGTAATGTGATAACAATGTGAATGTTAGGGTAAACCCGTTTTTGTCAACAGTAAACAAAAAGCCTTGGAATTGGGGCCTTTTAGATAAGGTTTGGGAAGACCCACTGTAAAGCGTAAAGTGTACGATTTTCTGAATGCTTGCGTGCTGGTGCAAAAACTACTACCAGCCTATGTTATTCCAGCAAGCAGCGTTTAATATTAAATATTATAATGTTTACAAGCGCTGCTCTGCCAAATCCTTCCCGTTAGCTCTGAATGGCGATCCTTAAGGCTATACAAATTCATTCATTTAGTAATTCTCTTCAACATTCGTATGCCATTTGATCTCCTGTCGCTTGATATACTCAATGGATGGACCCCGGCTTTTCTCGTGGTGGAGTCTGTCTCGCTGCTGATAAGAGACATCATTCCTGAGAGAGAGAGGGAGAGAGAGAGAGAGAGAGAGAGAGAGAGAGAGAGAGAGAGAGAGAGAGAGAGAGAGAGAGAGAGAGAGAGAGAGAGAGAGAGAACACATCAGAAGGACTTTCTTTCTTCTTGAGCCTCTTCCTTCCTTCTTTCTGCACGCAAAAACACGCCCTGATGAGTCACAGCAGACGCGAGAAAAATGTCCAGACGACAGCCCCTCATGAGATCAAACGGCTGTATTCAATTATTATTAAAACTGTGTCTCCGTTCACGACGAAGATCGTACTTCTTACGGTGCTTTTTCTTTAGTACCAATGCCTGTGAAACGACAGGTTGGGGCCGGTGATGCCGTTATCGGACCGCAGAAAATCGGTCATTATCTAGTCTACATCTTCGCGTTAGCCCAGTTAATCCCTTAAATCTCTTGAGAAACATGTCTGCCAGACGAAACGTCAGAGAAGTTCACCATCTGCGATGAATGCGACGATAACAAAACTTTGAAAAGTACCCACATATTATTGTTACTCGTCACTTTTCTGGAATTATCAAAACTGACCAAGAGTAACCGGTATTTAGTCATTTACTCGTTCTTATATACTGTAGCTCAAGAGCGGCTCAAGGCGCTGGCCGATAGATTACAGGATTCGAACTCAACCCGCCCGTGACGCCGCACCCACTTGCAGCCTTTGGTCGAGCGGGTATTGGAGGGAGAATTAGACGGGACCTAGTTAATGCGTGCTGGGTGTGTTTGTGTCTATAGACGGCACTCACCCGTCGAGAACAGGAGCGTCAGGTTCTGTAAAGGCCGAGCGATGGAATGCGTGCGTGCACAGACTAGACCTCGGTTTATACTCTCATCCGAAGGAGCTTTAAGCCAATTAATCATTCTGTATGAAATAAGGAATAAGACATACACCTTTACTTATGCCTGTGTTGGAAGGATAGTTAGAGAACGCTAGCATGATTCGAGAAAAAAGAAAAGTTATAATCGTGTCGGACAGCGCAGTGGTTGGAGCACTCGCTACTGTGTCGCAGGTTAAGCACCGTCCAGTGCGGTTAGCACTTGGATGGGTGACCGCAAAACGTGAAGCGACAAATAACAACGCCCCCAGTTGACTCAACTGTGATTGGGTACCTACTCTCTTAAGGGTGGGGAAGGTAAAGCAGCGAGGGAGATCGAGAGAGATGGGCATCACCCTCATTACGCTGGCCCAAGATAAGTGTGATCTCCAACATCACGCTCCCCTACGGCCTCAAGGCTATGGGTCTACCTTTACCTTTACCATTTATAATCGTTACTGTGGTTTTCTTTCACCATTGGGCTGCCGAAAAGCGCTAGAAAATGGCCTATTGCAGGTGCTGTGTTCTACCATACAATACTTATGTCTTAATGCTGGGTGTTCTACAGACTTTCATAACAATTATATTGCTATAGCGCACTACCAAACAAAAGTTTGTTCAAGGCGCACCGAACTTAGGCACACGCACAGTCCAATCGAGTGCAATCAATAAATACACAAGCCTTTGCATTACCGATCAATACTTCAAAAGGAACAACATTGGACATTGACTACAAATATACAGTCCGATAGCTCACGATGATTATTATTATTATTATTATTATTATTATTATTATTATTATTATTATTATTATTATTATTATTATTATTATTTATTTATAAGGCGCTTTCCCTCGCAGAGATCAAAGCGCACACATACACCCACACACATCATGTGTACCGCACACACTCACACACAAAAAGCAGCAATATTTAAAAAAAAAAAAAGGTTTTTAATTGTATGTGGCAGTAAAAAGGTATGTCTTCAACTTTTTCTTAAAAGAGTTATAGGATGTCGCATAGCGTACATCGGCTGGGAGGCTATTCCATATCAATGGTCCTTGAAAAGAAAATGATCTCTCACCACATGATTTGTTTGTAAAAGCTTGAGGTTTTAGTTTCATGGTGTCATTACCAGAGCGGAGAGATCGTGAAGGTGTGTAGATATGGAGGAGGTCTGACAGATACCGAGGGGTGTTGTTTGATAGTGCATTGTAGCACATGCATGCAACCTTATATTGTATCCTTGCAGAAACTTTGAGCCAATGGAGTTCTTTGAGAAGGGGGGTAATATGTTGGCGTCTTTGTGATCTTAAAATCAAGCGTGCTGCTGAATTTTGAACTTTTTGAAGTTTCTTTGTAAGGGAATTTGGGGCTCCCGCAAGTAGACTATTTCCATAGTCCAATCGCGAGAGCACGAAAGAGACTACAAGAGTCTTAGTTGCATCCGTGGTGAGATACCTGCGGATGCCTGAAATTCTACGTAGCTCATAGTTAGCTAGTTGACATACTTTAGAAACTTGTTCTTTCATTGACAAGGAAGAATCGAACAACACCCCCAAGTTCCTGACACACTCTGATAATGCTATCGTATTCTCCCCAATCTGCATTTCGGTAGGGAGGTACTTTTTGGCATTATATTTTGATGCAAGAAGAATTTCTGTTTTGTCTTGATTAAGTTGAAGTTTGTTGACCAGCATCCAGTCACGAACATCAGCAGTACAGTTTTGAATGCTTTTAGTTGCAATGCTCAGGTCACACAGCTTTGCAGAGGCTTTCAACTGAGTGTCATCTGCAAATGACTGCTGCTTTACATTGTGCTGGGAAATGAGGTCGGCCAGTGGCTTTATGTACAACGTGAATAGGATGGGACCCAAAACAGAACCTTGTGGAACACCATATTCAAGAGACACAGACTCTGAGTGTAGACCACCCACTGAAACATATTGGAATCTTTCAGAAATGTAAGACCTGAACCACTGTATAGCTGTGCCTCCAACACCAAAGCATGACTGCAAACGTGCGATAAGAATCTCATGATCTATGGTGTCGAAGGCAGCGGACAAGTCTAAGAGCGCGAGGATGGACACTTTATTTTCATCAAGATCAATTAACATGTCATTCATCATGCATGTCAATGTTGTCTCAGTGCTATAACCTTGTCGATAGGCTGACTGATAGGGACTGCACAAACTGTTAGAAGCAAGGTGAGCTTGGAGTTGTTTCAGAACAACTCTTTCAAGTAACTTACTTAAGAAAGGCAGATTTGAGATGGGTCTAAAATTCTTAAGCTCATTTGGATCGAGGTTACACTTTTTCAATAATGGTCTAACCACTGCTGTTTTAAGATCTTGCGGAACAGTGCCTGAGGAAAGTGACTCATTCACAATCTCTGTAATTGCAGGCAATACAGTGTCGATGTGTTGCAAAAGGAGACTAGTGGGAATAGGGTCACGTTCACAAGATTTGGGTGGTATTTTCTTCAAAATCTCACCGACTTCGGTCTCAGAGACTGGGGTGAAAGACAGAAATGGAATGCCAATGTATGGTTCGACTTCTAACTGTGGGCTGACAACTGCAGTACTGTCAAGGTTGTGACGAATTTTGGCAATTTTGTTTTGAAAATATTTTACAAAAGCATCAGGAAGCTTTTCAGGTTCAATGGAGGTGGGAAGATCAGCAGGACCCGTCTTACCTGTCATTATATTGACAATGTTAAACAACTCTTTGTGTGACTTAGCTGATGACACTTTCTCACAAAAATGATCTTGCTTTGCTCTGTCAGTAAGCACCGTGACAGCATTCTTTGCAATTTCAAAAATCTGTCTATCAACAGTTAATCTGGTCTTGAGCCATTTGCGCTCAGCTTTGCGCCTTGCGCGCCTCAGGGCTAGGAGCTCCTGAGCAATGGAGGCAAACCAGGGCGCTGACTTGTGACCATGAAGCTTCCTCTGTTAGGTTAGGTTAGGTTAGGTAGGTAGATTTACGTCCCCGGACACATCAGCATATAGGGGACTTGGATGTAGAGTATCGTGTTGAAATAAGAAGTCATGATGGCATAGGGTAGATCAAAAATGAAGTGGAGCGCGAGACGCAGCTGCGACATCCAGAGGAGAAGAAGATGAACCAGTAGGAAACTTGTGCAGGCCAGGAAGGACAAGGGTGCCAAAGGCCGGAGTGAGTAGGCCAAAGAGGGTCGGGAGGAAAGGCCATGGAGGGGTGTATATCAAGTAATTAGCATGGATAAGGAAATCCAGAAGGGAAAGTTTTTTATTTTTATATGGGGACAGACCAGGTCTGTCAGGCTATAGAAGTACCAGAGTCGGGTCTGCGAGTATAAAAATAAGCATTGTCTAACAAATCAAGCTAAAAAATTTAAACTATCATTATTTATTTTAAAAGACCGTATGTACACAGATGTAGTAAAACCTCAACAAGAGAAAAGTGAAAAAGTTTTTAAATTATGTTAAAAAATGCATGGGCAACTAGTGCCTCCGAGATCTGTGTTTACCACCCTTTGGCCCGGCCGCAGGGGGAGTGGGCTCACAAATAATAACCCCCATAGACCTGAGAGTTTGCTCGGTCACGAGGTTATGTAGGGCCCAAACGCCAGGTTCTAACTTAGCCCTGATATCCTTCTCGAGGGCTGGATTCCGGGCAGCAATGTATTCAAGCATAGTTTTCTCGATCCGCTTACAGAACTCCTGAGCAGAAACATTGCCGCGTCTCGGCAAATCGGTCGCCGCCTCCTGCTCAACCGGGGACTCAACCCTCTTCCTCTGTTTTAGGGGAGCATGCTTATCAAGGAGGGAGCGCATGAACAAGTTCAGTTGCTCACAAGTAGGAAAGGGACATGTTGTAAAGAATTCGCATAAATCTGCTTTAAATTTCTCTGAGTCAATAGCCCGTAGGTTGCGGACTTGAATGTATTCTGGGACAACTTTAGGCAGAGGAATGTTAAGGGAACACAGGACGGTGGAATGGTCAGAAGTCAGCACATGAGTCACTTTTACAGCATGGATGACGTTGTCACCCTGACGGTGAACAGCCACATCAAGAGTGTGTCCACGCGCATGTGTGGGTTCAGTAACTGCCTGTACTAAGCCAAACTGTTCAAAAATGTCAATGACTTTTGCGGGCAAGGCTTTCATTGGAGTGTCAAAATGTACATTTAGGTCTCCTAGTATTAGGAGAGTTCCACGGAGCTGATTGCAATACTCCAGGAAGTCAGGAAGTTGGTCTACAAAATGTTTCTCAGTCAGTTTGTTTTTTTGATTTGGGGGAGGACGGTACACACAAAGAGCCTGAACACAATGCTGAGGAAAGGATACACGCATGTGTAAAATTTCCACAGAAGTATGTTCAAAATCAAATGTTGAAACAAAAGCTATGTAACGCTGCAGACAAGAACGGTACACAACAACGATGCCACCTCCACGGGTAGCGCGAGGTAAAGACTGAACAACATAGCCCTCAGGGCACAGTTCTTTACACTGAAATTCATCGCCATGAGCACGCAGCCATGTCTCTGTAAGGAACATCAAGTCAATATCATTGTCACGAATAAAATTACTTATTGCTATTCTCTTTAGACGCTGCTGGGCACTTTGCACTGACTGAGCGTTGAACGTGCACACAATTAATTTTGTGTCTTTAGGTCCAGTGCCACTGTCACATGGCACTTGCGTCATGTTCAGAGCTGTGTCAATGTTCACGACACCTGAAAAGACATCTGGTGATGAAAAGGATAAATCAAATGTACTAAATGGTAGGGGATGATCCCCTGACGTATTATCTTTACCGTTCATTAGAAGGAAATCATCACAGGGTCCAGAGGAAGATTTCGGAGTTAGCAGAGGCATCACAGAGCCAACAGTAGATGGCAGAGGCATCACGGAGCCACTTGGAGACGGCAGAGGCAGCATGGAGCCACCAGGAGACGGCAGAGGCAGCACAGAGCCACCAGGAGGCAGCACGGAGCCACCAGTGGGCAGCATGGAGCCACCAGGAGACGGCAGGGGCAGCACGGAGTCACCAGGAGACGGCAGAGGCAGCATGGAGCCAGATGATAAACGACGAAGGATTACAGTAACGAATAGTCACATCTAAACAGTGCACTAATAACTTAATGAGATTGAGAAGAAAATAAATATAAATCTAAACACGTCGATGTTTACATTGTGTATGCATAAGTACATAACTTTCAAAAGTAAGACAATAAATGACGACATATCAAGTTAAAAGTGAAAATAAAATAAATTATAAGAGTCGATCACCCACGATGTAGAGAATACTAATTAAAAGATTTTGATCATAATGTCATACACGTTGCATCGCTCCCGTAAACTAAAATTAGACGACATGTGGGCTGCAGTTACAGAAGCGTTAGGTCGATTCCAACTTAAGTATTTCTTGACGGTATTTTTAAGTGACTTCCATCGTGCAAAAAGGTGTTTAGCTCTTTATCTTTGGCTTCGTGTGACTTTGTCCTCTGTTATAAACACAACGCCCCAACAACCACTTCCTATACAGGAGATATTTACTGCTTCCTATACAGGAGCTATACTACTGCAAAGATCCCAGAAAAAAAGATATCAAAAGAGCATGAAAAATGTGTAGGCGTAAACCAACTATAAACTAAATGAGATGCGGCGTCTGCGCTTAGGACATTCACCACCACTCTGTCAGACCATCTGTTCCCACGAGTGCCCCGTCACAAAAATGAACAATAAAAGACACAATTAATATACGATAAAATGTAATTAGACTATAGCTACTGAACGACCGATTTTCATCACCTATCCCCCTCACCCTCACCCTCACCCCACCCCACACACACTTTTTCTCTCTCTCCTCTTTTAACATTTTTTTCTGATCTCTCTCTCTCTCTCTCTCTCTCTCTCTCTCTCTCTCTCTCTCTCTCTCTCTCTCTCTCTCTCTCTCTCTCTCTCTCTCACTTTTCTGATTCTAATTCTTATTTCTTTCCGGTTCTGGTGGTCTGTCTGTCTCTATGTCTGTGTTACACTCGTTGTTGGTTTTCGTTATCAGTAGTTGATTCAGCCCCAATGCTTGAATCCTGATAACTGTAACTCGGATTCGTTTATCCACGCAACCTGTTCAATCAGCAACAAGGCAGGAGTCGTCGTATGAAGTTTTCCAACTTTATTCAGCGTACATCAACAACTGCATACAATCGCTCAATCGCTTTTCACTTTCTCTCTTAACTTTTCACAGTGCATCAATTTTATAGGGCTAGTTTTTCTCTACACTCGAGATAACGTTAGAATGTTCCAGCGTGACGCATTACAACCAATCAGAATAAATTTCGTCATAAGAACTATGCACTGTTTTACGTCATACATGTATAACCTTATTTAGGATGGAAGCGTCTCGTAGTTACCACTAGATTTATCCACACGCTTCGATCGATAGTAAACAAGTAACCCTAGATAATTCTCCAATAATATCGACTAACGAAAATTAGCAACGTTATACAAAGCTTCTTCTAACAACAATGCAAAATCAAATCAAAGTTAAATACACTCTGTTGTTGAATGCCTTGCAAAACAAAACGATCAGATTATTTATCTTGCGCCTCTCACACGTACTATCGTGCGCGTCGCAAACCTAACAGTCTATCTGCCTCTCCCTCCCTTTTGCCTCTCATTGTTACAAAATCGCACGCTCTACTTCCCCCCCCCCCCTCACCACTTCCTTCTCTTCCCTCCTCCCCTTAAACGCACAGTCAGTCATATACAAACATAGTTTCAGCCACCCATCCTACGCCCACTGACACAAAGTTCTTACTTCCCACGTACCATTACATAACACTGTTATTATTATTATTATTATTATTATTATTATTATTATTATTATTATTATTATTATTATTATTATTATTATTATTATTATTATTGAGGATTTTTATAGCGCACTTATCCCGCCGTACTTGACCAGACTCTAGGTCCTGGTCGATACAGGATCTAACTCAAACCGCCCGAGACGCCCACCCGCAGCCTTTGGGCGCATGGTCTGACGCCCGGACAACTGAGCACTATCCTGGCCAGCCAGGGATGGGGGAGAAGGACCAAGTGCCATGCTGGGTGTGTTCTTGTTACCGGCACTCACCCGTCTAGGTCATGAGCGTCAGAAATCTTTAAAGTCCGTTATGATGGAATGTATGCGACACACAGACTAGACCTCGGTTTATACTCTCATCCGAAGGAGTGTTCCAATAGGTTGCTTTCCTGGTAGGGTAAATACCTGGAAGATGACATATTCCTTCTCTCGCATGAGGCTATAAACAAAGGTCTAGTCTGTGCACGCAGGCATTCCATCGCACGGACAAGATCCTGACGCTCATGCCTTCGATGGCTGAGTGCTAGCTCCCTCCATAAAAAGCCTACATCCAGCAAGCCTTAGGTCTCTTCTCCCTCCCTACCCATTCTCTCCCACCACTCCCACCCCCCCACCCCCATTGTAGAGTACTCGGTTATTTGACGAGTCAGACCAATGCACCCTAAGCAAAAAGTGTGCGCCTCGGGCCGCTTGAGTTAGATCCTGTATCAACCTGCGCCTTTGGCATCCTCTTGAGTGGGAAAAGCGCTATATAAGAACAATAAAATAAGCAACAACAACAAAATAATAACACTGACCCTCACAGCAGATCTACAATGAAGAATACAAAGCATGGAGATGAGGTGCTACAGAAAACTTCTGAGCATTTCCTATACCCAACACATCACCAACGACGAAGTCCAAAAGACCATCACACAAGCCATTGGACAACACGATGGCCTGCTCACAGTGGTGAAGAAACGGAAACTCCGATGGTATGGCCACGTCACCAGATCATCAGGCCTTGCAAAGACCATCCTGAAAGGAACAGTGCAAGGAGGTAGAAGAAGAGGGAGACGGAGAAAGAGGTGGGAGGACAACATTCGAGAATGGACTGGCTTGACACTGAGCGAAGCCCTGAGGGTTGCTGAGGACAGAGAAAGATGGAGTACGCTGGTTAAACGATCATCTGTGGTGCCCCAACGACCTTCGAGTTACGGGATAGGACAGGATCGACAAAAGAAGAAGTACGAAGGAGAAAGAGCAAGAGGGGGAGAAAAAGGAAGAGAATAAGAAGAAAACCGTGAAAGATGGAGAAAAAAACTGATCAGTCAGATGAAAGAAGAAGGTGGAGAAGTTCATTTTAAGGTTTTGTGGCAGGATAGAATTACAATGTCATTTGTCACTAAAATTATGGATTAAACATGTGTTTTATTAATGGGAAAACATGACAAAGAAAATTATTTTATTGTGTACAGGAATGGCAAAACAAGCCAGCTTATATAACCGACCCTGTTTAAATAAATAAACATAATAAAATTATAAGGTGTAGTTCTTTTTTTTTTTAGTTTCCTTTTTTTTCGCCAAACAATTGTAAATGTTTAAAATATGAAGGTTTCACTTATCATACTATTTTACAAAATATTTTTGGGTTTTGCTGTACGACAAAAAAAGTCTAAGTATGTCGCATTGAGTCATTATTCTCTCTCTCTCTCTCTCTCTGTCTCTCTCTCTGTCTCTCTCTCTGTCTCTCTCTCTCTCTCTCTCTCTCTCTCTCTCTCTCCACACACACACCCCCACATAAGCGTGACTCACAAACACACACATACACACACTCACGCATATTCCCATTATCGCGCAAGCTAGCGCATTCCTACCCACCCACCTACGCCACCCCCACCCTCCCACCCACCCACCTCCACCCCACACACACAAACGCACGCAACTCCCCATCTATCTACTGTCTTATTCCCGGCCACTTTAGCGTCAAAAGAACCTGCGTGCAGACATCAAAGACGAAGAAGATTCACGAAGAAAGAGGCTACACATCCTTGTACCTATTATTATTCACTTACACTGATGAATTTGCGCTTGACCCTCTCACCCCCCCCCCCCCTACTCCCTTTCTTCCTCCCGCACATTGTGACTTCGACGAGTTTTATACTTTTACAAATGGACTTGTTATTTTTGAATGCTACGATAAAATTATAGGCCTAGTAAACTCTGTCTTTGTGTCTGTCTGTCTGTTTCTCCCCATCTCTCTCTCTCTCTCTCTCTCTCTCTCTCTCTCTCTCTCTCTCTCTCTATCTCTCTCTCACCGCTACGATAAAATTATAGGCCTAGTAAACTCTCTATCTCTCGCTCCCTCTCTCTCTCTGTAGATGTGTGTGGATGTGCTGGGTGTGTGTATGTGTGCACATATGAGGCAAGAGAGGGAAAGAAATAAGAGAGAGAGAAAGAGAGAGAGAGAAAGAGAGAGAGAGAGAGAGAGAGAGAGAGAGAGAGAGAGAGAGAGAGAGAGAGAGAGAGAGAGAGAGAGAGAGAGAGAGAGAGAGAGAGAGAGAAATAAGAGAGGGGAGTAGACAACTGCTTATGACTAATCGTAAAGACTCCTCAAACATGGATTGTTTCCCTTGGATTGATTCCCCGGTCTATTTGATCTGCAAATGAGTTAAATAATCGTTTTGCAACCACAGTGACGAAAATTTGAGTAAATCTCGCGAGACAAAAGAAACGTGACGTTTGCAGTTGCGTTTGTATTACAAGCCAGGATACAAAAAAAATAAAAAAAGGCTGTATTTATTATCACGCGAGCACAAACAATTAGGATCCAAAAATACTACGTTTGAAAAACAGGGAAATTATTCGAATTTCTTTCTAATTTTCTTTGCCGAATGTACAATACCATTTAAATGTCTTGTGTATATATTAAATCACATTTGTCTCCTTTGCTTAGTTAACTAGTTTGTGTGCTTCAGTGATCTTTAATTTTCACTTTAAAAAAAAAAAAGGTTAAAGTCCACACATTCATCCAGTTACGCCTGAAATGGAACACGAAGACAGAGATGTACTTTATTTTATTCAATCTTGCCGTCAGTATTGAGAACAGATGTGGTTATGGGATCATGAAACATTGTAACGAAAATTACTTTATTTATATAAAATAATAATAATAATAATAATAATAATAATAACAATAATAATAAAATAATAATAATAATAATAATAATAATAATAATGATAATGATAATGATGATAATAATAATAATAATAATAATAATAATAAAAACACAAACAAAGAAATATTTCCATACAAATGTTAGAATATTTTCATTGTTTATCAACTCCAATGAAATGAAACGAAAGGCAAGCAAATTTTCACTCAATAATTAAACTTACAAAAGACAACTGCAACATGAACACAGAAAATTAGTTTTAAGCTGGTTGAAACAATAAAAACAACACATTCTATCAAGACCGACATTTCCCAGAAGCACACCATCATCACCATCATCACCACCTATGCACCTTCATTGTCCCGCCAAACAGCCTTCACAACCACCACCACCACCAACTGAATAC
This sequence comes from Oncomelania hupensis, assembly GCA_036898135.1. Lineage (NCBI taxonomy): Eukaryota > Metazoa > Mollusca > Gastropoda > Littorinimorpha > Pomatiopsidae > Oncomelania > Oncomelania hupensis. Next base: position 151,391,769 of record CM072511.1, on the reverse strand, counting down.
ACCATCATACAAATAATGTTTTAAGAATTAACAATAACAATTATATATGTATAATAGTAATAATACATACATTTATTTATAGCGCACATCTCATTAAAAACAATAGTGATTCAAGGCGCATCATTACGCCATCCACCACTAACACCATTACTCATCCCATCACCATCACCATCACAGCCAAGCCCAACACCATCACCAACACCGATACTATTTACCTACCACCGCCTCCCTCCCCCCCCCCACTCTTTCTCGTCCACCCTCACCATCACCAACCATCAGTTGGAACCGTGTGCAAATGTAACAATAATGCGTTTGAACCCACCTGTGTTCGATCCCCAACAGAGCTGTAGCAGCATGAGGCAGACGACGAAGAAGAGAGGGAGAGACAGCCCCAGTCTCAGCATTCTCTCCTTCTCCTCCGCCTCCGATCCACCCTGGGCTCCTCCGAACCCTCCTGCCTCCCCTTCTTCCTTCCTGTGCACATCACTCACACCAGCCCGTCAATCTGCACACACACACACACACACAGCGCGCTATGTGAAAAACAAATTATAATATAAAATTCAATTCAATTTAACCGATATTTATTACCACCAATAAACTTACGTACAGCAATTGTGTCGAAATGGAGTAATGCAACATACACGACAGGTAAAAACTAACACAACCCCCAAAAATTCTTTATTATTATTTTTTTTATTTTATAGATTCTTTCTTCTCCCCTTCCCCCCCCCCATATACACACACACACGCACCTTATAACCCTGTCACACATGTATGCCATAATAAAAGCATAAAACACAAACTTCGCTATTAATACATTCATTAAAATACAAAATCCCATAACAATACAATTATACATGCTATACGAAACAACACAACCCGGCGAATCATGCCAACAACCAACACCACCCCACACACCCAGAACAAAACAGAACAAATCAAAACACAACAAAATAACAAATAACAAAACACAAAATATCGGTGCGGTTCATTCCACGAATAATATACAGCAATGATGATAACGGAAATGATGATGACGACAATGACGATAAGGATTATACGATGAAGATGATGATGATGATGATGATGATGATGATGATGATGATGATGATGATGATGATGATGATGATGATGATGATGATGATAACGAATAATACGACTACAATGATGATGATGATGATGATGATGATGATGATGATGATGATGATCAAGGGAGGAGGAGGAGGAAGAGAATGATGATGATGATGATGATGATGATGATGATGACGATGATGATGATGATGATGATGATGATGATGATGATGATGATGATGATGATGATGATGATGATGATGATGATGATGATGATGACGAAGACGACAAATACGAAGACGACAAATACGAAGACGAGAAAGACGAAGGCGACGACGATGATAATGATGCGGCCATATAATTATATCCTTAGGGCATTTGCACCCTCAGCTCGCTAGATTTGTAAAGTAGGCCAATTAAAACGTTGTTGAAATTACAGACAGAAAATGAAATCAAGAGTTCATGTTGAAAATCTGAGTTCGCTGTGCAATGACCGTGAAATCCTGGTCTAGACTGAAGACCTTGAAAAGACATCGATAACACAATGAATAGTATGACGCCCAAATTGTAATTATCACATAATAAGTACAATTTTCACTTAGAAAGAGAGACAGAAACAGATAGAGCGAAAGAAACAGACAGAGAGAGAGAGAGAGAGAGAGAGAGAGAGAGAGAGAGAGAGAGAGAGAGAGAGAGAGAGAGAGAGAGACAGAGACAGAGACAGAGACATAAACAGAAAAAAAGAGAGAGGACAGACAAAGAGTGAGAGACAATAAGAAACAAAGGAAGGCGGATAGACAGAGAAAACCGGAGAGAGAGAGAGAGAAAGAGACAGAGACAGAGAGAGAGAAAGAAAGAGGCAGACAGAGAGAGAGAGTGAGAGAGAGAGTGAGAGAGAGAGAGAGAGAGAGAGAGAGAGAGATCAAACGGTATCAGCCAATGTTCAGACGAAGCCCTGACAGGGCGACATGCTTTATCGGAGGATCTCCTGGAGGCTTATAAAACCCACACCCTCTACTCATAATTCCTTCCTCCACAGGCTAAGCACTGTGCTTCCGGTACCAGTTATCTGCACACCCACCCACCAACGCACACATACACATACACACGCATATAATCACGCTCATAGACATACACACACACACACCCACACACATAGCGGTATGGGTTCTATTAATTCTTCTTTACAATTAAAAAAAATGTTTGGACACCCAGTTTGTTGGTAGTCTACAGATTGCCGCTCTTTGAGCCTGATTGCTGATTTTGGGGAAAAGCGCGCATATGGCATCCATTATTATTATTATTATTATTATTATTATTATTATTATTATTATTATTATTATTATTATTATTATTACATGTACTATTATTGAACAAGACTAAGAAACAAAAAGAGCACAATGCTTTTTACTGGTGGGTGCTTTTGCGTGCGTCTGTGTGTGTGTGTGTGTGTGGTGGTGGTGGGTGGGGGGTGTGTGTGTTTATGTGTTACACTCGATGTTGTTTTATCATCAGTTGATTCAGCCCCGATGCTTCAAACTTGATAAAGTGTAACTCAGATTCGTTTATCCACGCAGCCTGCTCACCCAGCAACAAGGCAAAGTCGTCGTATGTAGTTTTCCAACTTTGTTCAGCATACATCAACAAACTGCATACAATCGCTTAATCGCTTTTTCCACTCTACAATTCTCAACTATCAACCCTACAATTCAATCTACTTTCCTTTGAAACTGTGCGGCACTTATATAGTCTCTCTAACCCCTGAAATAAAGAACGTTCTGGCAAGACATAATTATAACTAATCAAAATACATTTCGTCATCACTGTCTCAGGTCATACAACCTTATTTGGGATGGATGCTTCTATAGTTACCACTAGAATTATCCATACGCTTCGATCGATAGTAAACAACCAACTCTAGAAAATTCTCAAATAATATTGACCAACTAAAATTACCAACGTTATACAAATCTTCTTTTAATAGCAACGCAAAATCAAATCAAGGATATTACACTCTGTTACTGCATGCTTAGCAAAACAAAACGATCGCATCTATCGTGCGCGTCACACACGAACTATCGTGCGCATTTCAACGTAACATAATGTTAGGTTTTTGCTTTACATTGTTTAGTTCTTTTGTCATGTCTTTTGGTGTGTGTGCGTGTTACATTCGCGTCTATCTTTTGTGTATAGATCTTCAGTCTTGCTTGTTCTCCTTTCAGAGCCATTTTGACCTATCACCAATTTATTGTGGGTGGCAGACGTTAAACTTCCACGCTGTTCTGAATTCATTCTCGTCTCAATGTGGAATGCTGGTTTGCCATAATATACACTTTAAAAGTGTTAAAAGAGTTACTCGAGTCTCCATGGATGTATTGAATTTTCAGCTTAAATTCTGGATGTTCAAGGACGTGGTTGTCACAATAGGCTAGTTTTAGACCCTGCACTAAGGCTTCTCGCCTTAAAAGTTATCCTGCTTTAGCCTTTGTATCTAAAAGTCGCTGTCTAGCAGACGACACAAGTCAGGACTGTTCTAAGCATAGGTAAGGAAACTCTCGCTAGGATAGGCAGTGACATCATTCAGCTGACCGAGACCCAGAGCCCCCGCATGAGGGCGCTCGGGCTCACGAGAATTCGCGGGCTTTAGCTGACCACAGGCTAGATAGAGCATTCTTTGTCTAACGCTCACCCGAGAAGGAACACACGCTGAAACCTCTCTCAGTAGACTACGCAGGTGACGGGTGAAATTCAATTCATCGCAGTATAGCCATTGCCTGACATTGTTGGAAAGACTAGCAGGCTTGGTCCGAAGCAGGAGATAGACAGACCACTGAGAGTCAACCCTGACTTTCGGCCTGCAAGTGAGCAGAGAGCACTGCTCTACAATAGCTCAGTAGTCAACAAACGAGACCAGGCGACAACAGCAACGCACCTCAACTACCAAGTTAAGTGATCCCAAAGAAGTGCACACAAACTGGTCTAAAAGGACTAGGCGATAGTCCTCTCTCCTGAAAACGAACATTAGGCCAACCAGAACAAATATCCAGATGGTGAGACAGTAGCAAATATCGAGAACAGTAGCAGAATTGATCCATCAAAGATCTATCCTATTCTACGAACCACTCGCAGTGAACTTTGGACAGTTAAGTTAATCAGAGCTGTATTACGTTTTGAACATTTAAGTTAATATAGTGTTTAGAATTAGATATAGAGCAAAGGAAATAAATGTGTGATATTTACTGTTTACAAGTGGCTGGACTACCTATATGTTTCATAGCCGTGCGAGAGCTAGTGTGTCAGTGAATCTTTACATGTTTCTCCCTATCTCTGTAACCATATCCTCACACAGACTGGACCAACTAAATAAATGTATTAAGATTAGTCATAGGGCGACCTAGCCTGTCCCCGCAGACGAAAGACGAGTGGGTAATAGCATTCCATTGTGCAGAGCCCAGCAACAATAGACCCACCGTCACAATGGTCGAAACACGCACATACCTAGAAGTGCAGGATCCGCTACAGGTTTTCTGCGGAATCGATGTTTGAATTTGCTCTATTAATGCTATATTGACCTGTTCACTGTTGCTCTTTACAAAAGTAATCAATAAAGTAATTAATTCATCAATTAATTAATTAAATAATTCAATAATTAATTAATTAATTAACTAATTATTTAATACTTTCATTATTATTATTATTATTATTATTATTATTATTATTATTATTATTATTATATTATTATTATTATTATTATTATTATTATTATTATTATTATTATTATTATTATTAATGCTGCTAACAGTGGTGAAGAAACGGAAACTCCGATGGTATGGCCACGTCACCAGATCATCAGGCCTTGCAAAGACTATTCTGCAAGGCACAGTGCAAGGAGGTAGAAGAAGAGGGAGACCGAAAAAGAGGTGGGAGGACAACATTCGAGAATGGACTGGTTTGACATTGAGCGAAGCCATCAGGGCTGCTGAGGACAGAGAAAGATGGAGTATGCTGGTTAAACGATCATCTGTGGTGCCCCTACGACTTTCGGGTTACGGGACAGGATAGGATAGGATAGGATTATTATTATTATTATTATTATTATTTTTATTATTATTATTATTATTATTATTATTATTATTATTATTATTATTATTGTTCCTACTGGAAAATTCTCATTTTACGTGGTCTTCTTCTTCTTCTTCTTCTTCTTCTTAGTAGTAGTAGTAGTAGTAGTAGTAGTAGTAGTAGTAGTAGTAGTAGTAGTAGTAGTAGTAGTAGTAAAAATGTTCCTATCAGAAAACACGTATTACGCTTGTAATAATTTTATTCCCTATGTTATTGGGCTTTCTACATACTCCATGTACATGAGTATCCCAATCCCCCCCCACCCCCTCAAACCCCCGTTTTTTGACTAAACAGCCCCCAGGGCTATGAACCCCTTGTCATTTTGTATATTTAAATCATGTTATGTGAAATAGAAGAACATAGTTCCACGCAGAGGTACACACCGACTGTAGCCTAGGTCGGTGTGGTAACATTCCTACTGCTGGATGCCGGTTTGTATTTTCATTGGTCTAGACGAACAGCAGAGCGGATTAGAGACCTAGTATGACTGACAAAAAGTGTCAAAACTGTCTTTTCTCCACGGTGGCAAAAATGTCTAGAGGTCGAAAAGTCATGAACCTCTTTGACATGTGATGACGAAAGAATGTAAATCCATCGACGTTATTGTTGTTGTTGTTGTTGCTGTTGCTTGTTTATTGGTGTTAGTTTTTTTACAATTAAGTTTAGATGATCATTATAAATGTTGAAATGTTCTCAAAATGTTTGATAAGTTGTTTTAAACCCTGTCTGAGGGCTGTGTTGCTAAAGACATTAAAACTAAAAATTGTAAAAAAAATTATCCCTCTCTCTCTCTTTCATTCTCCCGCCCCCCCCCCTCCCCTCTCTCCGCTCTCAACTCTCTATTTCTCCCCTTGATCCCATCTCCTTTCCGTAACAAAGAAAATAAAAACTTTCGCAAATATAAAAAGTTGAGGTATGCCATCAGAGTGTTCACAATTTCAGAGATTTTGATTCAAGTTTTAAGATGGCGTCGAAAAATAATTTCCGGTTCCCACGACGCTCTTCCCTAGGGACACGCGGCTGGAAGATCAGAGACATGAAGCAGGTTAACAGAGAGAGAGAGAGAGAGAGAGAGAGAGAGAGAGAGAGAGAGTGAGAGAGGAAGAGAGAGGGAGGGGGGGATGGAGAGAGAGGCATGGAGAGAGGGAAGCTGAGAGAACAAGACAGACATACTTGGAGGCAGGCAGATCGAGAAAGAGAGAGAGAAACAGACAGATAAATAGAGAGAAGATAAAAATAAAAGCCAAACACTCAAACAAGAAGTTTGTTAAACAGAGAGAGAGAGAGAGAGAGAGAGAGAGAGAGAGAGAGAGAGAGAGAGAGAGAGAGAGAGAGAGAGAGAGAGAGAGAGAGAGAGAGAGAGATTAATTACTTTAGGCCGCCGACCTCTACATGTAGTTGTGGTCCGTAAACATTACGATGCACCACGACGTATTAGTAACATAATACGATTATTCATTATGGAAACACTTTAAATAAGTATGCATGCTCGTTCAAAACAATAGACAATGTCTTCAAGGCATTCTACAAACTCCTGTCTGATCTTCAATGCATTATATAAGAAAACACCAAGCTTGCCATTGTCTGACATAGAACCATTGCGTAGGTAGTTACAATAATATACGGCTGATGCTTTACATTCAAATACTTCTGTCTGAAATTGTGGTATAATTGAACACCCAAATAAATAATGATCCTCGTTTTCTTCTACTCTGCAAAGTTTACAAAGAGAGAGAGAGAGAGAGAGAGAGAGAGAGAGAGAGAGAGAGAGAGAGAGAAAGAAGGGGAGGGGGGAGAGAGAGACAGGCAGACAGAGAGGCAGACATACAAAGACAGAGAAAGACAGATAGGGACAGAAAGACAGAGACAACAAAAACTTGAAAGAATGGAAAACTAGGTCCATGCCATTGATAAATGGCAAGGGTAATATTAATTTTATATTAAAATCTGCTGCTTCTGTCCTCAAGCCTCCGTCCAACTCCCTCCCCTATGCTCGGGATCAGGGATTGCGATTAGGTGATTCCATCTCAAGATTGGGAGGTCGCGTCCTTCTAGGATCAATTTTTTTTTAAATTTTGGTATCATTATCTTTTGCAATCACACTGCACATGCTACCAGACCAACATGGCTTGGATAAACTCCAGTAATATAGAAATCGTCATCATCATCATCATCATCATCATCATCATCATCATCATCATCATCATCATCATCATCATCATCATCATCATCATCATCATCGTCGTCGTCGTCGTCGTCGTCATCATCATTGTCGTCGTCGTCATCATCATCATCATCATCATCATCATCATCATCATCATCCACCTGTTGTAGACCTTTGCTGATTAATCATCATCGTCATCAACATCAATGAGTTTATCTATTTATAAACTGAATCGTACTTTTCTAGCGCTTTCCTAGCCCAAGAGCAGCTAAAGGCGCTGGCCAAAACAGGATCTAAGGCAAGCCGCCGGAGGCGCCAACTTGGCTGTCTTAGTATGCACATTGTCTGACGCCTCAGATGACGGAGCACAATCATGGGCGACCGCAAACAGGGGAGAAGGGACCTAGTGCACGCTGGGTGTTTTTGTGTAGCCTGAACTCATCCGCCTAGGACATGAGCGTCAGGATTTTTCAAATCCGTGCGATGGTATGTAATGCGTGCGTGCACGGACTAGACTTCGGGAGTAGGGGACGTTTGCCTGTGGATCGGAGTCATATCACCGCTTAAGTTGATTTTCAGCCCCCCTGGGCGTCAGGCAATTTCGAACAATGCCTACATGATCATGGCTCAACAATTAATGATGACCCAATCCAAACGCTAACCCTCTCGACGCTGCGTAACATCAGTCATTTCTAGCGTGCGGACAAACTACTACAATACTGCGCCGCCCCTGATGATGATGATGATGATGATGATGAGCTTCATTTGCACAACCAGCTTAGAGTGCAACAGAGTGCAAAGAGGCGATTGCCAAATATTAATTCAAAGCCGTCATTGAAACTGCAACATGTATTTCACGCAAGCCTTTACCGCAAGCCTTTTATCACCTCATGAAACACAACATGCATGATGAATGCATTCTTCAAAAAAACATGCTTATCATCGCCAGCCACACTACCATGCAGAGAAAGAGAGTGAGAGAGAGAAAGAGAGAGGAGAAAAAGGAGGTGAAGAAGAAGAAGAAGGAAGAAGAAGAAGAAGAAGAAGAAGAAGAAGAAGAAGAAGAAGAAGAAGAAGAAGAAGAAGAAGAAGAAGAAGAAGAAGAAGAAGAAGGAGAAGGAGAAGGAGAAGAAGAAGAAGAAGAAGAAGAAGAAGAAGAAGAAGAAGAAGAAGAAGAAGAAGAAGAAGAAGAAGAAGAAGAAGAAAGAGGAGGAGGAGGAGAAGAAGAAGAAGAAGAAGAAGAAGAAGAAGAAGAAGAAGAAGAAGAAGAAGAAGAAGAAGAAGAAGAAGAAGAAGAAGAAGAAGAAGAAGAAGAAGAGTAAACAGTAAACTTTAAGAAGAAGGAGAAGAAGACTAGTAAGACTAGTAGATTAGAGTAAACAGTAAACAGTAAACTTTAAGAAGAAGGAGAAAAAAGAAGGAGAAGAAGAAGAAGAAGAAGAAGAAGAAGAAGAAGAAGAAGAAGAAGAAGAAGAAGAAGAAGAAGAAGAAGAAGAAGAAGAAGAAGAAGAAGAAGAAGAAGAAACAGTAAACAGTAAACTTTATTGTCCAAATCGTCACAAAATGGAAAAATGGCTGCCATGATCCAGCGCCCAAGAAACAACAGAAAGACAAGAGTGAAAAATGCCGTCACTCCACACACACACACAAAGCACACCCATACGCTCACCCCCGCATACTTGCAATACATCAGAAATGGGTTGATTTAAGAATGTAGGAATCGGAAAGTCATTTTTTGATGGAAAAGGGTTAGGGCAAGGGTTAGTTGCAGCGCTGCAACTAGCCCTTACCCTAACCCTTCTCTAGAAAGTTGACCTAAATCGTCTCTTATAGGCGACGAAATAGGTCGAATTTTGCTTCAAACTTTTCCAAAAATTCACTGTATTTTCTCCGTCCCGGATAGTGCACTCCTATGTACTTAAAACACTCTTATGCACTACAACTGCACTCCCTTGCACTAAAAGAGCACTCCCGCGCACTTAGAAAAAAGTGGGTTCCTGGAAAAAAGTGGGTTCCAAGCAAATAAACCCATTTGTTACTGGAAAAGACAAGGTCTGCTACCCATTTGTGCGCTTTTGTGCGTTCCCCCCCCCCCCACACACACCCATCACAACAGCCCCCAACACAACATCTACACACCTCAACATCCTCACTCGTGAACGCGAGCACGCGCTCACCCCTGTCACACCACACCAAGAAGAAGAAGAAGAAGAACAAGAAGAAGAAGAACAAGAACAAGAACAAGAACAAGAAGAACAAGAAGAAGAGAAGAACAAGAAGGAAATGAGAAAGAAAACAAAGAAGAAAATGTAGAGCCAAAAGAGTTTCTGTAACTTTTCGCACTGCTAGACTTGGGTAGGATGAAGCGGTTGTCCCGTAACCTGTGGCGTTAGGGACCTCACTAAACAGGACACATCGTTGCCATTTCGCTGCCGTTCCACACAAAATGAAAACGCAATCTGTAGGAAATTCTAAGGAAACGTTTTTAAAATATTAAATGTTGTTTCCCTGCGGTTTCGTTACAATTTCGCTACGGTTTTGCGCTCGCTTCAGTTTTTGGTAAGTTAGATTTTCGTAGATCCGTTCGTTCAATCGCTAGTAATACTTAACCTTAGCACTAACATGGCCTGCCGCCTCGTCGTCCTAGTTTCCATTTGGCCCTAAGCTGCATTCGATGCTCTCAACTCTGTTTGATGTTCGTTACCATAATGAATATAATAACATTGTGGGGGTAACGCTCTAGATGAGATCCCTCACCAAAATGATTAATAAATGACATCAACGACGGAGAGTTTAAAGGTGTTTTTTTGCCAGGACTCTTTCGCGGTAAAACGACTCAATTCAATCCATTCATTCAACGTCTGTTCACAAATTAAGTGATTTTAGACAACAACAACAATAACAAGAAGAAATAGACTAAATAAAGAAATAATAAAAATAATGATGATGATGATGATGATGATGATGATGATGATGATGATGATGATGATGATGATAATCCTATCCTATTCTATCCTATCCCGTAACTTTGAGGTCGTTGGGGCACCACAGATGATCGTTTAACCTGCACACTCCATCTTTCTCTATCCTCAGCAACCATGATGGCTTCGCTCAATGTCAAGCCAGTCCATTCTCGAATGTTGTCATCCCACCTCTTTTTCGGTCTCCTATTTTCTACCTCCTTGTACTGTGCCTTGCAGAATGGTCTTTGCAAGACCCAATGATCTGGTGACGTGGCCATACCATAGGAGTTTCCATTTCTTCACCACTGTGTGCAAGTCATCGTGTTCTCCAATAATACTAATAATAATAACAACAACAACAACAACAACAACAATAATAATAATAATAATAATAATAATAATAATAATAATAATAATAATAATAATAATAATAATAATAATAATAATAATAATTTTTGAGCTGATACAATTATTATTAAATAATAATTGTAGATAAATACACTTTTAAATGTCAGTACACGATATAATCGGTGCAATGGTCGGCATCAATTCAGTGTTAGACATGATATTTTCTTTATGTCGCTAAATTGACTAATAATGACTTACAACAATGACTAAAACGGCGTCATCGACAAAGAGCATAGGTTTGGAGTTTGGGGTTTGACTATAAGCTAGGGTTAAAGCGTGCATAGATCTAATGGGTTTTGACTAGTATTAGAAAACCCCGGCCCTAAGGAAACATTCTTTTATACATTTTTTGTTAAATAAGACTAAGAGGGTAAACGAATATTATACAATACAATAATCTTTAGTTTGTCCAACTTTCACATTATACATAAAAGCGGAAAATTGCCTTTGGCATTGAGCGCAAGCTTTGCATGAAATAGTAAATACAAAAAAAAAATCCATGCGTACAACAGCCATATGTCTTGGCTGGAAATATTCTCCCTCTCTCTCTCTCTCTCTCTCTCTCTCTCTCTCTCTCTCTCTCTCTCTCTCTCTCTCGTCTTTGAACATGCTGACACATCCACACACACTCACATGTGTACATACACACTAAATAATCCGTCAATACAATGTATAAGTAAATACATGATAAAATAATACACACAATAATACCCGAATGATAATCATGTTTACATTAACTTGCAGAGTAGATTGATGGCAGGTGGGCACAAGTGGTTTGGGGCGCAAACCTAACCTTCCTGATATACACGCGCTTATACACGTTATGTCTAATATCACGTAAATGTGTGAACAGACATTAAATTAAAGATTGATTGATATACGCGCTCTTTGTAGGACGCGACGAGGGGGGGTTGATCCTAACTTTTAAGCAAGCAATCTTGTGCAAGCGGGTTCTCGAAGGCCATCGCGAGAGCCTTGAGGTGTTCTCTGAGCATGTAAGCGCGCCTCACGCACTCCCCTTTTGAATGGGGTGCCTCACCAGGCCGTTACCAACCGTGTCTCTGTAATCCTTAGAGGGGACGCAACCCTGAAGCTACAAAGATGGCCTCGTCGTGACTTCTGCTTGATCTGCTTTATTACGGTGGCCAATTTGATAATCACACTATAGTCGCCCATTCACTAATTTCTGGGCCCAGGACTGATTCGAGCCATGCAGCTAGAATGGGGGATTAGAAACCAAAAATGGAGAAGGACGTTGGTGTATCTATTATAGTCTCAGTAAAATGGTAAAAGGATGTCAAGGATTCTTTATTGTTTATTTTTCGTGACCGGTTTACCTTAGAACAAGAAGGCAAAGCCCATATGACTCACATGCTCCTTATGGAACTCGCAATATCTAACATGAATATGAGTGTCGGAAAAAACAAAATGAAACGGTGGCAATAAAATGCAAAGTACCAGTAATACCGACTATGATCCTTCTATATGCTCTTGACCTTGAAATGACAATGACCTCTAGCTCCAAATACAATCATATAATATCAAACACAGTACAGCAAAAGTTATCCCAAAACAAAAAACCCACCTGTGATCTTGGGATGACCTTGACCTTCAGTGACCTTGCACGTGAGTGCCTTGTTGTCACATTTGAAAAGGAAAAAAAATATTGGGAACTCGCTGCTCAAACCGACTGCCACAGCTTGGAATATGTGGGCTTTATGTTTTGCACTGTCTGCCTTTTTCCCCGGACCCACCCACATGTGCAGCTAATAAATAATGTCCGCACTAATTACGGCGACTTCCAGAAATACCACCACCACCACGCACCGAGCTACAGAACAAGCTTACCTGTAGATCCTTGCTATCATTTTAAATCAGGATTAGGATACTTTAGCTACACTCTCGTCCTCCCCTCCTCTTCCTCCTTTCCTCCCCCCCTACTCCAATTAAATGCACTTCCCGCGTTGCTATACCAAAACTGCACAAAAGCCTAATACAGAGGACTACTGCAATAGATCTATAGGGCTTTAAGTGGATCTTAAGTTACCTATATGTTTTGAAGCAAATTTAACCGCATTCTGATTTGTGGTATACCGGTACCTGCCAGTAAAAGCGTGTTTACGGTCTGTTAAGATTGAGAGGCGAACGCTAGTTCCGAACGTTTTCTGTTGCCAAGGATGCAGTAATAGCGTATATTTACCCTTGGTTTGATTCTGCCCTGTTGCTAGAAAAAGCTTTGTATAATGTTGATATTTTTCTGGAATTACTTGTTTATTAAAGATCGAAGTTTCCAGATATATCTGGTGACAGCTTGTAAACTGTGTAATGTTCTATTACGTAAGACAGTGCGTAGTTTCGGTGAAGCGTTTAATTTTGATTGGGTGTTATTGTGTCATTCTGGAATGTTCGAAGTTTCTCTGGATTGCAGAGAGGCTATATTCGTAATGCACTGTCTTCTTGCAAAAAGTGATTTTTACAGTGAAAGCGATCTTGTGTATGCAGTTGTTGGCGTTTGCTAAATAAAGTTGGACAACTTTATACGACGACTTCTGCCTTGTTGCTGAGTGAACAGGCTGCGTGGATAGAGGAATTCCAGTTACGCATATCAAGATTCAAACACCGGGCGTGTAAATGGTGTAACACGCTCATGGCGACGACAATCGTCTCTATAATGCCGTTGGGAAGACCAGAAAGCAAGCACATGTGGTGAAAAGCTAAATCGGATTTCAAACCAGAAAACGGGCTTTCCGGTTTGTGACGTAGAGAAGAGAATCACAATAGGTCGAACGTGTGCGTCTCTGGGTGTGGAATTTCATCCACTGATAAAATATGGGGACAGCATGCGCAGACTATCCTATCCTATCCCGTTACTCGGAGGTCGTAGGGGCACCACAGATGATCGTTTAATCAGCGTACTCCATCTTTCCCTGTCCTCAGCAACCCTGATTGTTTCACTCAGTGTCAAACCAGTCCATTCTCGAATGTTGTCCTCCCACCTCTTTTTCGGTCTCCTTCTTCTTCTACCTCCTTGCACTGTCATTGTCATTGCATGCGCAGACAGCTATTACAAAAAGCAATAGCAATGTCGATCAAGACCACGAGTAACTTTCACGGCTTTTGGCGTAGGAGTGTTAGTCATTGGTTATAGGGTCCAGCGGACTGCATAGAGCCTAATCAGGACCAAAGCTTGGTTGAAAGAGGGCTAACCCCTGATCCGTATAAAAGATCTGCTGAAACAACTCTAATGGTAACACTGAAGGCACTCCATCAGCCGGTCACTTTTACAATAAAGGCATCCCATGCAGGGGAAGCTGAGGCTGTGCTCTTAATTTATCGAACCCCCGTTTACAAAATAAAATGGAACATAAACATCAGACAAAAAATTAACAAAACACATACATATAAAATGCCTATATTGCTAAATAATAAAATAATACTATTGAAAGCCCTGGTGAACTCTGGCAGAAAGCGTCCAATATCCCCAAGCTGACCCATACACAAATGAAGAGTTTTGGGGAGAGTTTTCAATCGTGTGCTTCGTAAGGGTGCCGGGGATTTGTGTATAAAGAGTAGCCCCATTTTCTGAAAATGTAGTGCTTTAAATTCCCACTGTCGCTGTCTTTCTCATTTGTTCTTTCTCATTCCTACTCTGTTCTATTAATCTACTCTCTATCTTCTTCTTCGCTAGACCAGTCACCTACCTTTTTTCTTGAAAACTCTTCCAGGACAAAACTCCTCATTTGTGTGTGAGGTCTGTTGTATCAGCTTGGGCTTATTGGACGCTTCTTGCCAAATGGTCACTAGGTCTTCCTATGATATTATTTAGCAATGTAGGCATTTTATATGTATGTGTTTTGTTGATATTTTATAATGATACTTGTATTCTATTTTGTTTTTGTAAACGAGGGTTCGATAAATTAAGAGTATAGCCTCAGCGTCCACTGCGTGGGATGCCTTTATTGTACAGTGACCGGCTGGTGGAATGCCTTCAGTGTTACCACTAGGGTTGTTTCAGCAGATCTTTTATGTCGATCAGGGGCGAGTCCTCTTTAAGCCAAGTTGTGGTCTTGATTTTGTGGTCCTGATTCGCCTCTTTGCAATCCACTGGACCCTGTAAGCAATGAATAACTCACTACACACTTGAACCCACAAAAAAGGTGTTTCTGACGGGTTGGAACCATTTAATAATAACAGTTCTCCTTCCCTTTTCTCCTGGTATTAATTTGGAATCTACCAGGATCTCTACGGGAAAATGGCTGCGCCGCGAAAAGGCAGTCGAAATATCGTTAAACATCGTTGGTAGACCCTAGGCCTTGTTTCTTTGGAATTTTATAAACAGAAAACGTTTCTTTTAAATGTTGTCAAGAATAAAGAAGAAAGCTTGTTTGTGGCGCTGTTTTTTTTTTTTTTTCAATTCAACATCAGTTATGGTCACGTAAGAAAGATTAAACATTACAGATGTCAGCAGATTAAAAAGCACAATTTACAACTGTAATAAAACTTTCATTTTTAATCTCAAGCTAAAAATTACAACCAATAGAGGCTAAGATGTAAATTATGCAACAGTCTTTGTCACCGCAGAGTTAGTTACCGCCCTCATTATGCTGGCCTAGAGAAAAAAATCTATCTTCCCAACGACCGAAAAGCCCAAGGGAAAAAACTCTATTTCCTTTTATCTTTAAATTCGTCACCGTGAGATTAAAGCACCATGAAATTAATGACAAGTTTACATATTTGCACCTGGCAGTTATTTGTGGAACAAAAGGTAACTCTATGCACTGTTTTCGTACACACGCTTGTTTAGCTAGGCAGAACAGCGAGCGCACCGGCCCATTCCATATAGAGCTGAGACTAGACGAACCTTGCTCCCTCTCTCTTTCTCTCAAGAAGGACTCGTCTGTATGTGGCCTCCCTTCACAACGACCATAAAACAATTTAGGTCAATGGACCATTGCGATTGCCATGTCAGCGGAAGTTATAACTTCCGTTTTAGAAACTGGTTTAAGTTCCATATCCGGCCCGAAACTATCATCATGAATGAACCGTTGCAGCAAAAACGAATCGTCGGGCTCATCAAAACTGACTGAACTGAGTTTTTGCACATGGCCCGTGTAATTTGACATCAAAGAACTGCAAGACAAGCAATCATTTGAGAAATGAGGGCTTCCGTCTCCTCTGTTAAGGGTCGGAACGCACGTTTACATTAACTGATTTGGCCGTTGAAGGCCTTTTCGCCGTTTCAATCCTGTTGAAACGGGACTACGTGAGTGTGCTAATATGGTGGTCTCCTAGAATGCTAAACTATAGCTTGCGACTAGTATGCGTGCGTGTGTGTGCGTGTGTGTGTGTGTGTGAGTGTGTGCGGGTGTGTGAATGCGAGCAAGCACTTAGAGCAAACTGTTTGGATTTGCGCTTAACAAAATGATAATAATAATAATAATAATAATAATAATAATAATAATAATAATAATAATAATAATAATAATAATAATAATAAATTTGTTATTATTATTATTATTATTATTATTATTATTATTATTATTATTATTATTATTATTATTATTGTAGTACTTGTGAGCAGTTCGACTCAAGTCAACGTTGAAGACAGTTCTCCTCACCTTATCGTTGAGCCGAGTGACGCACCTCTTTAGAATTATAGCTATTAATTTTTATTTGCCCTGGGGTGGCAAATGTGTGGGGTGGGGTTGAGGGATAGGGGAAGCAGATGCTAGTGACCCGAAAACCTGCATTCTTCAAGACCTTCAAGTCTGCGCTGACTAGCATTTTGACTAGGCGGAAACTCGGGTTGAGCTGCATTGTGAATTTGCAAGAAGGAAATTCCTTAATTGTAGAAGAGAGAAAAAAAAATGCTTTGAATTTTTACATTAGAAATGCCCAGTATTGCCCCTTATTGATAATGAGGATGATGAAGATGATGACAACGATAAAGATGATAAAGAGGAGGAGCAAATGATTCTGGTTTTGTGGCTGATGATGATGATGACGATGATGATGATGATGATGATGATGATGATGATGATGATGATGATGATGATGATGATGTTGATGATCATGATGATGATGATGCAAAAGATGAAGACGACGAAGATGATGACGACAATCAAGATGATTAAAGAGGAGGAAAAAAAAGAAAGAAAGAGATTACTCTTATATAGCGCACTTATAAGCTCATAGAGCTTCTCAAAGCGCTGGCCGCTAATATCCAGCAATCACAAAATAGTTTGCTGAAGTCAGATTCGAACCCACGTCGCCCGAGACGCGCGTACACAAGTCGTGCGCTCTGACGACTGGGCTATCGAGGAGCAAATAATTCTGGTTTTGTTGCTGATCATGATGCAAAAAGACGATGACGACGACGACGACGAAGAAGATGATGATGATGATGATGATGATGATGACGACGGCGACGATGACAATAATATGTCGTAGATGATGCGATGCTGCAGTTATTACTGCTGCTGAAGATGTAAATAATGAATGGAACGTCAACGAAATGTATACCCTTTGATCAAAGCATCCAGCAATCAAGTGCTCAGTTAGCTTTGAAGCCGCCTTTCCGAACACAGGCATTCTTGTTTAAATAGAATAATAATGATACGTATTTTATCAAACGAACACGTTGCTACGTTCTTGGTGTGGTATGGTTTGAAGACAGGTAAAACAACGCTGAAGCACTTCTTGTTTAAAGGCTACAAAATACACTTATCAAAGGAATAATTTGGAAGTATCCTGGTGGGGTGTACGACTGGAAGAAACAAAACAACGACTGAGATAAAGGGCAATAAGAAATGGCCTAAGAAAAAAAGGATAGTAAATAATTATAGATTTTGCGTACAGTTTCGCTCTCGCCACCAATCCAGTTTGTTAGCTTGGTTAGATTAACGTCCCCGGACACATGAGCCTATAAGGAACTTAATACCCCAAACCATACCCCAACATCACCATCTAAACATTATCTCCTCCTCCCCACTCCTCAGCCACCGCACTCCACACCTTCCAACTCTCTCACTGTACACATTTACAAACACAACTCCGCTCAAACAATCCTCCCTCCCCTCCCCCTTCCTCCAAAGACGAAAAATAAAATGTCAACAGCTATTTTGGTCATTCCATAATAATAATAATAATAATAATAATAATAATAATGGTATATATATATATATATATATATATATATATATATATATATATATATATATATATATATATATATATATATATATATATATATATATATATATATATATATATATATATATATATATATAGCTCTTTCCTAATTACATCAGTAAAGCGCAGTTCTCACGCATTTATACTTAAAGGAAAAGTGAATTGAAAAAAAAACAACAATAATAAATTATGCAAAGACATAAAACAAACACCAAAAAGAGTATTTACAAAAAAAAAGAAAGAAAGAAAGAAAGAAAAAACATTTTTTTGTTTCTTTCATTCTTTCTTTAAAACTGCTTTTGCTTCTGACCTTTTATTTTGGACAAAAAAATGAGTTTAGGGGGTTAAGAGAGAGAGAGAGAGAGTGTGTGTGCGAGAGAGAGAGAGAGAGAGAGAGAGAGAGAGAGAGAGAGGAAGAGAGAGATTTAACATTCTAATACTCTAATATTCATGTCCATGTGTTCATGTCCAGAACATTGAACATTGGATCGTTTAACAGGATAAATAAAGATTTTAGGCTCAACAGTCGGTTTACAAATTAATGTTAAATAGTACTGCAATTTTCATTCTCTCATACGTAAGTAAACCTGTGAGCAATGTGTCGCAATCTATGGAGCTACAGGCACCCAACAGGAAATGCCACTGTGATCGACTGAACAAAGAAGACAGCAATCGGCTTTAGAACATGTAAATATAGAAAACAAAGACGAAAGTGGGAGATGAGGTAGAGTTGGCAATACCCGCGAAACAAAGGAGAGAATTCTTCGAGAAGAATTTGAGGCGGCAGTGCAATGGCTGAAGCTTAGAAGGAGAAGTCAGCGGGCGTGAACAACATACCCGCGGAACTGCTTCAAGCAGGAGGAGAAGCGATGATTGACGCCCTCACCATTATCTGTAACAAAATCTGGCAGAGTGGGGAGTAGGCCTACACCATGGACCCAGTCTCTTGTCATCACACTTCCAAAAAAGGGTACCTTCAGGAGTTTGAAAATTACTGCACCATCAGCCTCATCAGCCATCCCAGGAAGGTCCTCCTGAAAATAATAATCAACAGGTTGAAACCCCAAGCTGAACAAATCATAGCTGAAGAACAAGCAGGATTCAGGCAGGGTGAAGTACCACTTAACAGATTTTCAACCTCAGAATAATCTGCGAGAAATACCTACAGCACCAACAACATCTATATCATGTGTTTGAAGACTTAAAGAAAGCGTTTGGCCGAGTCTGACATGCAGCTCTGTGGGCAACCATGAGAGTGTACAACATCAGCCCTTACGTTATTGAAGTCATCAAAAGTATGTATGACAAGGCTATCAGTGCAGTCCTCCACATCAGCGCCACCGGGAACTGGTTCAGAACAACAATCGGCGTGCGTCAAGGATGTCTACTCTCTGCAAAATCTTCCTGGAACGCATCATGTCGGATGCCTTTGCAGATCATGAAGGCACAGCCCACATAGGGGGTAGAGCAATCTCCAATCTCCGTTTTGCGGATGACATTGATGGATTGGCTGGAGAGGAACAAGAACTTGAACAGTTGGCACAAAGGTTTGACACCAACTCCAGAGCCTTTGAAATGAAATGAAATGAAATGAATGAAAATAATTGCAGAGAAGATCACAATGATAACCAACACGGACATAAAGTCCAAGGCCAATCCCTCAAAACAGTGCATAGCTTCAAATGTTTTAGAGCCATTGTATCAGACAATGGGTCCCGACAAGAAGTCCTCTCCAGGATCGCACAAACAACTGCTGCCCTGACAAGGTTGAAGCCCATTTGGAAAAACAGGACCATCAGTCTACACTCCAAGGTAAGGCAGGTTGCGGCGCTCTCTTATCATCTCCATCTTGCGAAATATGGACCGTCACAGCAGACCTACAACAAAGAAAACAAAGCATGGAGATGAGGTTATACAGAAGACTTCAGGGCATTTCCTATATCTAGCATATCACCAACGACGATGTTTGAAAGACCATCACACAAGCCATTGGATAACACGATGACATGCTCCCAGTGGTGAAGAAACGGAAACCCCGATGGTATGGCCACGTCACCAGAGAATCAAGCATTACAAAGACCATCCTGCAAGGCACGGTGAAATGAGGCAGAAGAAGAGGGAGACCGAAAAAGAGGTGGGAGGACAACATTCGAGAATGGACTGGCTTGCTGAGGACAGAGAAAGATGGAATACGCTGGTTAAACAATCATCTGTGGTGCCCCAACGACTTTCGAGTTACGGTATAGGATAGGATAGGATAGGAAAAACAAAGATGGATTAGAAGAGGAGGAGGAGGAGGAGGTGTAATAAGGAGGAGGAGAAGCAGGAGGTGGAGGAAAAGAATAATGGATTTTAAAAAAGTATGGACTGGATAAAAGATTGCAAAATCACGATAACGTCGGCATGACAGTTTGACCTTTAAATGCCTTTTTTCTCTGCCATTAAAGGGGTACGACCCCCCCCCCCCCCTCAGAAACACATTTTGTAGGTTGTCGTGTACACCCAAACTATAATCTAAACGCACATGACGACACCATTTTCTTTAGAACTGCACTCGGTCCAGCATATATCCCAACCAAAGTTCATTTTTTTCCATAGATTGCCGAGTGCCATTGAAAACGCAACGGAAACACCCCGAGAATCCATTCCAAAGGTTGCAAACCCTTAAAGCCACTATGGGTCTTTGATAGCAATTGATTCACATTGCTCTTTTGTTGTAGCTGTCAGTGCAGACTAATGCCATCTCTTGTGCTGTGTGAATTCTCCATTGTGGGTGATACAAATGTTGTCACGACCTGGATGAAATGCCACACCCAGAGGCAACACACATTTCACCCATCTTGTACTCCAGTTCTACGTCACAAACGGGAAAGCCCGTTTTGCTGTAATATGATAATAATATTATAGCGTTTCACCACAGGCGCTGACATTCGGGTCGCGCTAACGCCATTAAGCTATATATAGAGGCTGTTGTCAGGAGCCACAAACGTGGCTACGGTTAAATTTGCTTCAAAAATATAAGTGAGATCCACTTTAATAAACAGTTTCGCAACCGTTCGTTGCTCCTATATGTCAACCCAAATAATGGGGACGTCCCTCCTTATAGGTCACTGTGCCAACGGATCTCTGGAGGCTATATATCCAAATCAGCATCACAACGTTTTGCTAATGGCCATCTCCCATCCAAACAATTTATAGACTATGCTTATGATAGAAATTCCAAGATTTCTGAAGCTCAGGCAGGATGTCTGGTTATGTTACAAATATATATCTCTAACTTACCTCTTTCTTTGATTTCCGTGCCACAATCCTTAGTGTCAATACAGTAGACCTATTATGTTTTCTTCACGAAGGGTAGGTAAGCTTATACCCAACTGCATGCGGGTCAGCTTTGTTTAAGCTTACCTCGTAGTTTCAATACACAGTAGATCTACTGGATCCTAAATTAGTTTCAATCCACAATAGATCTACTGGATCCTAACTTCCCACGTTGCGACTTAGGAGACTTTCAGGTCACCGTGAGTTTGCTCCGGGTACTCCGGTTTCCTACCTCCCTCCCTTCAATAATGGTATTGAATGCAATCTGTCTCTAATGTCAAAAAATTAAATTGGATTGTATCTCCTTCTTCTAACCTTACCTTTTACACCACGTGTTTGAGTGATAAATGTGTTTGTCGTGAATGTAGCAATGTCTGTAACATGTTAGCGATGATTTTGGTTACAGATCGCCGCGTTTTTTAGTCTGATTTAGGAATAAGGGGCGTATAGCATAAATTATCATTATTATTATTATTATTTTTATTTTTATTATTATTGTTATTGTTATTATTATTATTATTATTATTATTATTATTATTATTATTATTATTATTATGGCCACGTCACCAGATCATCAGGCCTTGCAAAGACCATTCTGCAAGGCACAGTGCAAGGAGGTAGAAGAAGGGGGAGACCGAAAAAGAGGTGGGAGGACAACATTCGAGAATGGACTGGTTTGACACTGAGCGAAGCCATGAGGGCTGCTGAGGACAGAGAAAGATGGAGTATGCTGGTTAAGCGATCATCTGTGGTGCCCCTACGACCTTCGGGTTATGGTACAGGATAGGATAGGATAGGATTATTATTATTTGTTACACTCGGTTTGATGTTGGTGATTTTCTTTATCAGTATCTGATTCAGCCCCAATGCTGAATTCCTGATAAGGTGTAACTCAGATTCGTTTATCCACGCAGCCTGCTCACTCAGCATACAAGACACGGAGTCGACGTATGAAGTTTTCCAATTTTATTCAGCACACATCAACAACTGCATACAATCGCCTTTTCACTCTCAATTTTCTTACTTTCCAGCTCACTATCAACAACTATCTCTCAACAACAGTGCGGCACACAATTTTATAACCTCTCTCTCTTCCCGAATAATTTCGAACACAGTAGAAATGACGCACTACCACCAGTCGAATAAAAGATCGTCATCACTGACTTTCATACATTATTATTTCTCCTTCCGGAACGTCCTCTTGCTTCGACATGTATCGGGAAATTTTTATCGAGAGTAAACACGCAGATCCAGAAAATTCTCCAGTAATATCGACTAACGCAAATCATCAACGTTATACAAAGCCTCTCCGAACAACAATGCAAACTCAAATCAAAGGTAAACAAACTCCATCATTGAATACTTCGCAAAACGAAACGACTAGATCCATCGTGCGCGCTTCCGACGTACTACCAATCGCGTT
The DNA here is from genome assembly GCA_036898135.1 of Oncomelania hupensis. Classification (NCBI taxonomy): domain Eukaryota; kingdom Metazoa; phylum Mollusca; class Gastropoda; order Littorinimorpha; family Pomatiopsidae; genus Oncomelania; species Oncomelania hupensis. The sequence goes on along the minus strand of CM072511.1, from coordinate 151,369,106 downwards.
TCAACGTAACATTATTATTATTATTATTATTATTATTATTATTATTATTATTATTATTATTATTATTATAATTATTATTAATTGGAGTCTACAACGAAGAATACAAAGCATGGTAATGAGATGCTACAGAAGCCTTATGGGCATTTCTTATACCCAGCACATCACCAACGACGAAGTCAGACAGACCAACAACACCAATGGCATCAACACGGACATCAAAATTCAAGGTCAGTCCCTCAAACACAGTCAATAGCTTCAAATATTTTGGAGCCATTGTATCAGACAACGCTGGTGAAACGATCACCTGGGGTGCCCCAACGACTTCCGAGTTATAGAATAGAATAGAATAGTTGGAGAAAACCCTCGGTGACCTGAAAAGTCTCGTACCTATGTCACGTGAAGTTCGGCCCATGCGGAGTTCGATCCCGCGAAATTCACCATAGGAAACCAGCCCCATATCAACTGTGCTATCGGGCCTCCCCATTACAATAATAATAATAATAATAATAATAATAATAATAATAATAATAATAATAATAATAATAATAATAATAATAATAATAATAATAATAATAATAATAATAATAATAATAAAACGTAATTATATAGCGCGATTCCCCCTAAACAAACGAGCTCAAAGCGCAGTATCGACCAACAATTATGGATTTACAAGGACATTCCTTTTCATTTTTCATGTTTGCTTCAAAGTCTGATACCGTCCAGCGACAAACCCGTAACCCTATGAACGCTGTGGTCGGTCATTATTCGCGTTAATGAGAAGTCGTTGCTGCATGCTGTGCTGTTGCTAGGATGACTAGAACTATGCCGTTCAGCAGCAATATGGCCTCCATCATGTTCTGATCCTCAGAAGCCGGAAGCAATCACTCGTTAGGAATTGCTTTTGCGTTGCTAAGCCGACACCATGACGCCTCTATAATTGTCCAGCAACTGACCGAATTGCCAATTGTGGCCATTATACTTGTGAGGGAGAGTAGGCCTATTCCTTCAGACGACAGTACAACCGATATAGAGTTTGTGTTGTACACCTGCATCCTGTTACAATGGATGTTGGTTTTGTTTTTATCAGTAGTTGATTCAGCCCCAATGCTTGAATCCTCCTGATAAGTGTAACGTAACTCGGATTCGTTTATTCACGCAACCTGTTCACTCAGCAACAAGGCAGGAGTCGTCGTATGAAGTTTTCCAACTTTATTCAGCGTACATCAACAACTGCAGACAATCGCTTTTCACTTTTCACTTTTTCCTCTTTTTGAATTCTTAACTTTCAACTCTCTCTTCTTTGAAACAGTGCGGTACATATATAGTCTCTCTATACTCCAGAGAAAGTCAGAACATTTGAACTTGACGAACTACAACCAATCAGAATAAACTTCGTCATCACTGTCTTACATCATACAACTTTCTTCACAGTTCCAAGAATTTTCTCAACTATCTTTAGATCTATCTTTAGATGCTTCGATGATAGTTTAAAAAAAAAAAAAGCAACCCTAGAAGATTCTCCAATAATATCGACCAACAAAAATTATCAACATTATAACAAGCTTCTTCTAGCAACAACGCAAAATCAATTCAAAGGTAAATACATTCTGTTATTGAAAGCTTTGCGAAACAAAACGATCGGATCCATCGTGCGCGTCTCAACGTAACACGTTCTATCGCACGGACTTTTTAAAACACCTGACGCTCATGTTCTAGGGGGGTGTGGGTCACTTACACCAACATACCCAGCAAACACTAGGTCCCCCTCTCCACCCCCACTCCTGGCCGCCTGATTGTGCTCAGTTGTTTGGGCGCATTAGAGGATACGCCTAGGGCAGAAAGTTGCGGCTTCAATTAAATCTTGTAACTATTGGCCAGCTCCTTAAGCAGCTGTCGAGCTGGAAAAGCGCTCTATAAAAAAAATAAAATAAAATAAAAGTTGTTGTAGATTTGAGCACAGTCTTATTGGCGAAAAGCGCTCTATAAAAGGTTGTTTTTGTTGTTGTTGTTCTTGGTGCTCTTCTTTTTGTTGTTCTTATTGTTGTTCTTCTTCTTGTTCTTGTTGCTGTTGGTGTTCTTGGTGGTGCTGTTCTTGGTAGTAATGGTGGTGGTGTTGTTGGTGTTGTTGGCGTGGTTGTTGTTGTTGTTGGTGGTGGTGGTGGTGATGGTATGGCTGGTACGTGATGATGATGATGATGATGATGATGATGATGATGATGATGATGATGATGATGATGATGATGATGATGACTGTTGTCCGGCAACGAAGTAACTGGATGTTGTGACCATTACTTCGTTAGGACAGCGCGATCCGCGATTTTTTTTTTCTCGGGTGACCACAGTCATGTTCACAAATGCTTCTCGTTTAGCCGCGCTAATGAGAAAGCCACGACTCCTTCCTTTTTCTGTTTCTCCTTTTAAAAAAAACAAAAAAACTTTTTCTTCTGCTCTTCGTTTTTATTTTTAAACTAGCAAAAAATTTTTTTTTAATTATTGTTTTCCTTTTTTGGTAAGCAGAGGCTGCTAGCTGTAACACCCGAAAATCCATTTATTTTAATCTTAGCTGCTTGCATTTTTCATAAAATTTCTTTCTCCACGTGTTCTCATTCTCCCTTTGAACTACATTGTCCTTTGTGTTGTCTGTTCTTCTTCGGGATGTTTTTTTGCCAGTATCTAAAATCTTCTGTCTTCTTCGCGCCTTGCTTGTTGTTGTTGTTGTTGTTGTTGTTGTTGTTGTTGTTGTTGTTGTTGTTGTTGTTGTTTTTAATTTTTCCTCAGAATTAAATAGAAAATAAAAATACCCCAAGAAAATGTCTTCCGATTCCTTAAAAAAAAAGTATTTATTGAAAGCGAGCCTGACTATCCTATCCTATCCCATTCCGTAACTCGAGAGTCGTTGGGGCACGACAGATTATCGTTTAACCAGCGTACTCCATCTTTCTCTGTCCTCAGCTACCCTCATGGCTTCGCTCAGTGTCAAGCCAGTCCATTCTCGAATGTTGTCCTCCCAACTCTTTTTCTGTCTTCCTCTTCTTCTGCTTCATTGCACCGTGCCTTGCATGATGGTCTTCGCAAGGCCGGATGCTATGGTGACGTTACCATACCATAATAGTTTCAGTTTCTTCACCACTGTTAGCATGTCATCGTTTTGTACAATGGCTTTTGGATGGTCTGTCGGACATCGTCGTTGGTGATGTGCTGGGTATAGGAAATGCCCAGAAGTCGTCTGTTGCATTCGTCGTTGTAGCTCTGCTGTGAGGATCCATGTATCGCAAGCGTGTAGGGAGATGGAGATGACAAGGGAGCACAGCAGCCTTACCTTGGAGTGTAGACTGATGGTCCTGGCTTTCCAAATGGGCTTTAACCTTGTCAGGGCAGCAGTTGTTTGAGCAATCCTGGAGAGGACTTCTGTCGGGACCCATGGTCTGATACAACGGCTCCTAACTATTTGAAGCTATGCACTGTGTTGAGGGATTGGTGTTGGATTTTGATGTCCGTGTTGATGCCATTGGTGTTGGTGGTCATCATTTTGGTCTTTGCGATTACTTCCATTCCATAGGCTCTGGAGATGGTGTCAAGCCTCTGCACCAGATGTTCAAGTTCTTGTTCATCTCCAGCCAATCCATCAATGTCATCCCCTATGCTGACTGTGCCTTCGTGATCTGCAAGGGCATCTGACATGTTGCGATCTACGAAGATGTTGAAAAGTGTTGGAGAGAATATGCATCTTTGGCGCACGCCGATTGTTGTTTTGAACCAGTTCCAGATGGCGCTGTTGTGAAGGATTGCACTTGTTGCCTTGTCATACAGGCTTTTGATGACTTCAATAAGGTTTGGGCTGATGTTGTACACTCTCATGGTTGTCCACAGAGCTGCATGCCAGACTCGGTCAAACTCTTTCTTTAAGTCTACAAACACATTATAGTCTGTTGTTGGTGCTGTAGGTATTTCTCACAGATTATTCTGAGGTTAAAAATCTGTTCAGTGGTACTTCGCCCTGTCCTGAATCCAGCTTGTTCTTCAGCTATGTTTTGTTTGGGGTTTCAACCTTTTGAGTACATTTTCAGGAGGACCTTGCTGGGATGGATGATGAGGCTGATGGTGTGTAAATTTTCAAACTCCTGAAGGTTACCCTTTTCGGGAAGAGTGATGACAAGAGACTGGGTCCATGGTGTAGACCACTCCCCCCACTCTGCTAGATCTTGTTATAGATAATGGTGAGGGCGTCAATCATCGCTTCTCTGTTTGAAGCAATTCTGCGGGTATGTTGTCCACTCCAGTTGACTTCCCCTTCTTCAGCGATTGCACTGCTATCTCAAATTCTTCTCGGAGAATTGGGTAGATTTCTTCTTCTTCTCTGTTCTGGAAACATGCTAGGTCTGATGGGTCTCCGTTTGGTGTGTGGTGGTAAAGGTCAGAGCAGTACTCGGTCCATCTATTCAAGACTTCTTGATCTTCTGTAAGGCATATGCCAGATTTGTTTTGGATCGTGTAGACCTTGGGCTGTTTAACACTTGTCAACCACATCACAGTCTGGAACGTCTTCTTACTGTTGTTCTTGTTCAGACTGTTCTCTATTTTCTGACATTGATCTTATATCCTGTTCTCCGTTGCTGGGCGCATGCCGTTTCGGATGTCATTGTTGATTTTTTGGTAGGAATCAGCTCATGTTTGGTTTCTTTTTCGTTTGTGATCTCTCTTCGTTTGTCACACAGGTCCAAAAGTTCAGGTGTGATCCACGGTTTCTTCTTTGGGCGGTGCTTGCCTATAGGATCTTAGTGGCAGCATCTGTCACAGCTGAATTGAATTTGGTGGTCATGTTTCTCTCATGGAATGGAACGTGCATTACAATCTTGACTCGAGAATCTCGTGCAAGGGCAAAGATTTTGATGTAAGGCATTTAAGAAATGTATTCGCCCAAGAGTTTGCATTGGAAAAGTTGTTTTTGGCCATGGAAAACAACAATAATAAGATGCCGACAATGACAATGACGACACATATAGCGACTGTATGGCGACAGCAACGATGACGATGATGACTGCGACGAGAATGACGATGATAATGATGACGATGAGAAATAATGATGATGATGAGGAGGAGGATGACGATGATGATGATGATGATGATGATGATGATGATGATGATGATGATGATGATGATGATGATGATGATGATGATGATGACGACGATGATGATGATGGAAGGCGAATATTTCTATATTTGTCTTCATAAGCCTCTAATACAATATGAATATCTTTGAGAATGATTGTGATTACAGCTGCAAGACAATCCTTGCGATCCTTTTCTCGTGATGTAACCATTAAAATTATCCGCATGTTCTGTTGTCACTCTTCGCTTTCGTCGAACCTCCTCGCCCCTTCAACTAAAAGAGAGTGAACCCTTGTATGTAAATAGTATAGATAATCATTTTATGTTACATTTATGCCCTGAACAACAACAACCACAACAACAACAACAAAAACCGTATAAAAATATTTATTATATGTCCTCTAATGCTTTTCCACGCTCACCTTCAAGATCAAAGGGAATGAACTCTAAAGAATTATATTGATATCTCCTGCTCTCCTCCCCTTCCCTCCTCCCCGATCGTCACTCTCCCTCTTCCCCCGATGACGGAAAGGAAGTTAAAATAATTCTAAACAGTTTCCAACAAACGCTTTCCTGCGTTGCATCCCTTGACCACGCGGAAATAAAATCTCCTTGAGTTGTTGTGTTTTTGTTAATAATTATTTAAATGTAAAAAAAATATGCACATCATCTGCATTTCACCTTCTTGACCAAAGGGGGATGAAATGCGGATGCAAGTGGCTGGCAGGGAGATAAATCGTCATGGAAATTACCTGGTTGTCCCCCTTGACGACCTGCCCTGAGCCAGGGGCGATAATCTGCGCTGCCTTGATCTCCTGCACCGCTGGCGTCTTGTGCAGCGGATGAAAATGCTGTTTGATGTTGATGAAGTCGCCAAGTGGAGTATACAAGACGATTTTCTTTAAAAGACAGGAGACAGAGCCTGAGAAAGAGAGACAGAGAGCCTGAGAAAGAGAGACAGAGAGATGAGAAAGAGAGAAAGAGACAGACAGAGACAGAGAAAGTGAGAGACAAAGTGCCTTCGAAACACTGAGATGGTGGATGGTGTAGTAGGAACATCTGGGAAATTAGATGTAGGAGAGAGAGCGAGAGCAAGAGGGAGAGATTGAACGTAGACTGATGTTGATTAAGAAATCGAGCGGAAGAGAAGTATGTTTTAAAGCGAGGGGATGGAGGTGTGGAGAATGTGAAGCGGATAATCAGAGAGACTAAGACTGAAACTGAGACTTCGTTCATCTAAAGACTGAGACTCTATTCGGTTGCACGAACACAGTAACTGTAAACGTAAACAGGAGAGGACATGGTGAGCGTAACAATATTGAGCGAAGGTGTGTGTGGTATGTCCTTCATACGGGAGTATGAATCGGGGTCTAGGCGCAGACACTAACATACAAAACCTAGCACTAGTGGTGTGGGCATGGGTGGTAGAATTAATTCTATGAAGGCGTGAGAGTGGGGGTTTCTGGGGAGAGAGAAAGAGAGACAGACAGACACAGATATAGACAGACAGAGACAAAGAGAGAGAGACAGACAGAAAGACACAGATATAGACAGAGACAGGCAGAAAGACAGATATAGACAGACAGAGACAGAGAAAGAAAGACACAGCTATAGACAGAGACAGAAAGACAGAAAGATACAGACAGACAGAGACAGACAGACAGAAAGACACAGATATAGACAGAGAGACAGATAAAAAAGATACAGATATAGACAGAGACAGAGAGAGACAGACAAAAAACCCACAGACATATACAGAGACAGACAGAAAGACACATATAGACAGAGAGACAGACAGAAAGACACTGATATAGACAGAAAGAGACAGAAAAACACAGATATAGACAGACAGAGAGAGACACACAGAAAGACACAGATATAGACAGAGACAGACAGACAGAAAGACACAGATATAGACAGACAGAGAGAGATAGACAGAAAGACCGAGATAGACAGACAGAGAGACCAACACAGAATCAGACAGAGAGAGAGACAGACACACCGAGACACAGATATAGACAGACGAACAGAGAAGCAGAGAGAGACAGAGACAGAGAAGCAGAGAGAAAGAGAGAGAGGAGATAGAGGACAGGGAGAGAGACAGACAGTCAGAGACACAGAGAGACAGAAAGAATAAGGAATTTATATGAACGATTAGCAACAGTTAAACTGTTTGAATTCAGATTAAATTCTCGGCTCAGGAAACGATTGAAAATGGAAGGAACGCAAGAGAGCAATTAGAACATTTCCACGAAAGGAGCTGTAGAATTTTTTTGTTTGAAAGTCTTGTCTTGAAAGGAAATGGAGAATTTTCTGTCTGTCTGGAAAAAAATTGGGGAATTCTTTATCTATCTGTCTCTGTCGTTCTGTCCACCTCCCCCTCCCTCCTCTCTCTCTCGCTCTCTCTCTCTCTCTCTCTCTCTCTCTCTCAAATAGGAGTACTTCCTAAATAGCTGTCAACATGTATTTTGACCGCTTTTCAGGGGAAGCAACTCTCATTGACCTACTTTACCTACTTTCGGTTTATGCTGTCAACATGTATTGTGTAACCGCATTTCAGGGGAAGCAACCTACTTTCGGTTTATTTAGGGATAATGCCTATTATTTAATGACTAAGATGATGAGTGTGTGTGCATGTGCGCGTGCGTGTGCGTGTGTGCATGTGCGCCTGCGTGTGCGTGTGTGAGCTAGCTTATATGATTTCCAAGTTAGGTGTTAAAGGTTCTTCATTATGTTAATTTGTTAAGGGACAGACTGGAAGCTCCAAAGATTTGGCTCTTAGTCTAAAATCTTTATCCCTAACTTTAAAAAAAGTTTTAAAGCTTTAAAAAAAAGACACTCTCAAAAATGACATCCTAAAATCTTGACAGCTATTGATACGAACTAAATCCACACACAAAAACTGGCCAAGCAACCAAGGAAGAAGCTAAAAAATATTTTTGTCGCGGAATACGTGTCTTCTGGTCTTATATATACTGTTTGTTTTTTTAATCTGTTTTTTTAATTACTTTTTTTCTCTTTTGTTTTGTTTTGTGTTTGTTCTTGTTCTTGTTTTGAAATCACGCATTTTTTGTTAGGCTTGACGGTTTGTGGATAATACAATATGTATATCTGTTGCCTGTTGGAGTGATTGGTTGCCTTGGTCCTGATTTGGCTCGGAAGAGTCCGCGGGACCTAAAGCAATAACCATGTAATGATTGGTTTGCCTGTGTGCTCGGATGGAGAGAGAGGGGCAAAGCGTGTTGCCGTCGCAGAATAGGAAGAAGTAGTAGTAGTATATTTTAAAAACGTCAGCTAAAACCGGAGGTCATTCGAGACGCATATACAAAAGCAATATAATAAAATATCAATAAAACGAACAACGGTGAAACAGTAAAATCGAGTACACAGTAGGCCTAAATATACGCAGGCGATGACATACCTAAAAAGAACTATATACTCACTTGCATTGACAACACTTGTGGATATTGCATTTTTAACAGGAAGAAGAAGAAGAGGAGAAGGAGGAGGAGGAGTGTAGCTGCTCTTTCTTCTTTCTCTTATAGACGCCAGACAGATAGCGGGAAATTGTACTGTAATGGTCGCAAGGATATCAACGTCAACGTTACAGTTATCTGGGCTTTGGAATTGGAGGGTAGGTGGGTGGGAAACAAACTGAACTTCTTCAAGTACTAAGATCTATGGTTAATAGGTTCTGACGGTGAATTCCAGTGCATGAAAGACAACAGATTTTTCTACCAATATAGAAACAAAACATAAAGAGTTATTACAATGACTCAAACTTATACTTTCAAACTAGCCATTTTAACATGCCGGGCTATTGAAATCAAGGTGTTATCAAATTTTAAATAACGATTCTTTGAAAGAGTTTTGTCTGGTTCATCAAGGGCAGTAGGCACACTTCAGTTTCATATAATGCAGCCTGTGTCCCACTACTTGTAGTTTTATTTTGTATTTTGTATTATGGCTTTGAAATTAAACAAATGGATTTTTGCCTAGCACACCGCGCTAATCAGCCCAAAGAACTGCTCATGAATTGTAAAATGTCAACAAAAGCACACAAAACTACAAACCAAGTAATGCACCTGAGACCGTTCATTCCGCTGAGCTCTGTAATGGGAAATTACTGCGTGAGCACCGAAAGCACACGGTGAAAGAAAAACACACAGCAACAGAATGAATTTCACAACATAAGAACTTCGATAGAACGATACCCCGCTCCGTTGATAATAAACGACTAGCTGCGAGGATTAATTAAACTATCAAAAACCCCATGAAGGCCAGACGCTTCCAAGAAATCGTTGACGGGAAACAATTTTATGCAGGTTCTGATAACACGAATGTTTCGATTACGATGAGTTTTAACTTAGCCGTGCTTCGAGTACGATTAATTTTAGGGGAATCGCGAATACAGCATCCCTTGTTATTTTTTATATTATAAGTAGTAGTAGTAGTAGTAGTAGTAGTAGTAGTAGTAGTAGTAGTAGTAGTAGTAGTAGTAGTAGTAGTAGTAGTAGTAGTGTAGATAATTCCCGTTTAGCGTGAGTAGAGACATCTGCTGTGCGAAAGCGACCCACATTTTTCCCATATCGATTGACCGTTCAAAATGTCGATCGACCACTTCAAGAATTTAGATTGTAGCGTCAATGTCGACGTTCTAGAATTGAACAGACTGGGGATGTGGATGTCTGGTTCCAAAGGGACCGCCGTCCAGTGCTGTCTGACACTGCAGGTGGCCTAAATCTGAAAGAACTGTGTCTCCAGTTCGGACAGAGGCCTACAGAGCTTGACTTGACAAGAATGAGAACATCTATAGGCTTATCTCTCAAGGCACTAATAATGAAATAAAGCAACTGAATACACAGGCAACTGAGTGAGAAATCTTGACAAACTTTCTGAATTTCACTATATATTTTTTTTAACTGGATCTAGTTAAAAAGTGGACGGAGTTACCCACATTCAGTTTACCCGGCAAAGGAAATCAAAGCTATTCAGAAACTGAAAAAGCGTCAGCTTAAAACGCACCAGAAATTAAAGAGGTAATTCGACAAAGTTAGTAAACTTAATACACTTAGACCGAACTAAACGTCCTATATCTTTTTTTTTAAGCAACAACTGGAAAAAGACGCTGAAGGTATGTGAAAATTTGCCCGTCAGCCCTCGCGGCTCCGAAAAGAGATTACGGCAAAAGGGAGGTAATTGGCGATGGTAATGGTTCGCGATAGTTCTGATTTTATGGGCTTATCGAAAACTGATACGGCAAGGGAACGTGGGAGCATGTCTATGGTCCTACAGCAAACTGTTCTCACAGCTATGTCACGTTTTCGCAACTCTATAATCCTACAGCTCTAAGTTGTGTTTCTTCAGCTCTAATGTTACACATTTCAAGTTTCCATGGCATTAAGTCCCCTCCTCGCTCACCCCATATTTTTTATGTTTCCATCTGTTCCCACGGTCCCACTTTTATACAGCTCTAGTTGCCTCTGTAATTCTATGTTTCCACATCTGTATGTCAGAGAAAAATAGAAACAGAGACAGAGAATCATTCGTCTCAGTCGGTTTACCCAATAAGTTCTGTGGGTGAACAGAGTTAGATTTGAGGGACTATACATTTGTACCAACATAGAGTTGTGGGAACATAAGGCTGGACCCGTGATATTTGTGTCCGTTATACTCCCAATACTGAGAAACAAGTTTTAGTATTTGAATTTTCTTGCGATATCTAATGCAGGCATTTTTTCCATCCCTCACGCCTTTGATCGTAAACCTTGAAATAACTGAAAACAGATTTTATTTTAAATTTTGAAAGAAATATTCTTAATATGCTTACTCCTGGCACAACATTGTTCTTAATATGCATTCCACAAGCATAAAAATGTTATGCACACACCGTTCGCTGTCTGTTCCCAGTAAAATTGCGGTAGGTGTCTACATTATTTCGCTAGGAAAATGAATGTTGCAAGGCGCTTCACAGGCGCTTACATAATTTGATTAGTTTTCAATTCTGCCTTTACGTCTTCAAGGCAAGAAGAAATCGGGAAGTAGAGGAGGGGGCGAAGAAGACGTCCATGATATTCGTAAATAAACTGAATGCAAAGCAATCAAAAGAAGAAGAAGAAGAAGAAGAAGAAGAAGAAGAAGAAGAAGAAGAAGAAGAAGAAGAAGAAGAAGAAGAAGAAGAAGAAGACAACGACGACGAAGAAGAGGATGAAGAAGAAATAGAAAAAAGGGGAGGCGGAGGAATAAAGAAAGAAGAATGACGATGAGGAGGAGGAGTAACAGGAGTAGAAGAAGGAGGAGGAGGGGCGGTATGAGGAGGAAAAGGTAGTAGTAGTAGTAGCAGTAATAGTAGCAGTAGTAGTAGTAGAAGAAGAAGAAGGAGGTTGATGATGATGATGATGATGATGATGATGATGATGATGATGATGATGATGATGATGATGATGCTACTGCTGCTGATGATGATGAAGATGATGGTGACGACGTAGAAGACCAACAACACCAGCAAACGCTGGAATCGATCAAAACAAAGGTTACTGACCCAGCTACGTTAACCGCAAGTGGATGTCTTGATGTGTCCAGGCTATCTGAGAGTACCCTATTCCATTTATTCGTAGATGCTTCTTTTATCGAATGTTTGGAATAACTATTTGTTAGAAAGGGGCATTGAACAAGATGCCGTACTATTCCTGTTATTATTTCCGTAACAGTAAAATTCGAACCTAGATGTTTTTTTTTATAGAGCTCTTGGTATAACTATTTGTTAGAAAAGGGCATTGAACAAGATTCCTTATTATTGCTGTTATTATTTTCATAACATTAAAATCCGAATCTACGTGTGCTTTAAAAAGCGCGATGAATTTGACGCCAGAGATGATCTGTTGCAGGTTGTTGGTGATACCTTCAATAATGGTACAGGACGCAGTCAATATAAAAATTTCAAAAATAAAAATTCGATTTTCTTTCCGTCTTCTAATAGCGATCTCCCTGCCTTTACACCACCTGTTTGAGTGATGGATGTGTGTTTGGTATGTGTGAGGGTGGATGAGACAGGTGAGCGTGTATGTTGGTATAGGTCGCCGCGCATTGAGCCTGAATGATTTGGGGTAAGGCGCGTATAGCATCCTGTATTATTATTATTATTATTATACTGATGTTGATATGTGATTAGCAGCATCCTTCAATTCAGCCGCCTTGCAGTGCAGCAGTAGTCGCTGTACCTATGTATTGTTAAGCCTCATATCTCTGGAACATGGTATCGCCGTGTGGAGTAAATTACCGCAGCTGTTCCTTAAATGGTTTATACCAAACGGTTTAACTGTTAAATACTAATTCTGGAATAGTTTAACTGTAAAAGACCCAAATAAATGGAATAACCTAACAGTTTAACTGTTTAAATACCAATTCCGCACTAGTTTAACTTTGAAAGCGCCAAAATAAATGGTTTGTACCAAACGGTTTAACCTTTAAATACCAATTCCGAAATAGTTTAAATTCCAAATGGCCAAATGACTGTGATGGTCCACAACCGGTTTAACTATAATCAAATAAGCACCAAATTGTTAACTGTTGAAATGGTAGGTCCAGAACAACTCTAAACTTTTAAGGGATAGACTGCAAGATTAGACTTTATACTTAGTCTAAAATCTTTATCCCTAATTACCTTTTTTTAAGCTGCTCTCTCACACACACACAAGCGCGCGCACACACAAGCACACACACACATACACATTCCCCTTTCCTCCAAACCCTGTCCCAAATCACCTCCAATTCCCACATAAACAAACCAAACCCAAAACCAACCTTAGAATCAAGGCATCTTATTGGCCCAACACACCAGCAGGACGCCCCAAGCAGTAAACTAGAAGAAAGGAACCGCCATGATGATGATGCAAGCTTACGCAAACCCCCTTGGGCGAAACCGGTTAAGTGAGTTCCTGAAGGTTATGTGCCTAAGCCGCGATATATGGGGTGGAAATCCCCCAAGTCGTTGCCATTAATTTCCACAGACGCACAGACACACACAGACACACGCACACACACACACAACCACCCCACATAATATCTGTCAGGGGTGTTTACAAAGGGACACACTTTCCCCACGAGGTCAGGCTGATCACCTCATGAAATCTGCAGACGACAGTAAATTTCGGGAATAGGCAAGGTGCGGGGGGTGGGGGGTAAAGAGAGGGGGCGGCGGAGGAGGGGGGGGAAGGTAAAGGTTGACTTCATTCTTCATTGATGCGTTCTTCTCGGTCTCTACACAAGCGCATTAACCAAGAAGAATGGACCCTCGGCAAGAATTGAGTGGATTTTTCAGAGCGCTACGTAACTCTACTAAACTATTTTGGCAGAAAGTTTGCCCAACCCCTATGCCCGCGGAGAGCGCTCTGTAGTATAGCGGTCTGTTCCCGAAAGATTATTTGCGAAGAGAAAAAGATGGCGGCCAAAGTCGTGGGCTTTCGATTTGCTAATGGCGATGTGTTCAAAGGTGAAATAGCAAGGCGGGACTTTTTGTCATTTACAGTCTGATAAGGTTTGTGTACTTGTTATTTGACGGAATAATTATGTTTACGTGCAATCGGTGTGACGACACGAGTTTTCAGATAGCAGGGAGAATTATACTTTTTACGAAGTTACACTTCTCCGTATATAGTGTACATAGAATAGCGTGACCGATTTACTTTTGCGTATGAAAGTGCAGTTTCGTAAAGTCCGTGCATAACGAAGAAGACAGGGAGTAGGCCAATTTCCGAATAGGGATACGCGTAATAAAGAATGTGCATACTGACGAGAGCTCGACTATTTTGCTTGTGGCCGGCGCGTTTTTGGAGGGCAGAGTGGTTTGAGATGCTTTTGCGAGAGGATCGAATCTAACGAGGCAGCAACCCTGTGACAGAGGTCATTGTAGTGTAGGGTACTGTTGGAAGGGTGTGTTTATTGTTTATATAGCCACCCAAGGTCTTATGCCCTCGACGGGATAAGGATGTTTAGAATTCGAGAGGAAGGATATTAACTACCATTTGTCAACGAATGTAGAGTTATATGCTTAAGGTGTGTGTCGTTCTCGATTGAACACCCACCAAGACTTAGTGTCTGTGACAGAGCTAAGGTGACCTCATCCTCAGTTATAAGTGTTATTTGGAAAGTGAAATAACCAGCAATAGCAAGACAAAGTGACTCTCAAAAGACTAACCAATTGTATTTGTGACAGTGCTGTGTTGTGTTGTGGTGTTGGGGTAAAAGGGTGTCACAAGCCGAGGCCTAAAAGGTGAGCAAATCCTGTTATTTAATTCTCTAGTGGTGCGCTCCGAGAACTGCGTACGCGTATGAGTGGTGATGAGTGTGGGGAAGGGGATGTATTTTAGGATGTATAATGAATTTTGTTGATTTTCTATGATTTTCTTATGATTTTCTTATTGGATATGTGATGGAGAAATGTCGTTGCTGTTGTTGTTATAAAAGTGGGTCAAAGGCGACGATGGGGAATATAGAGAGAGAGAGAGAGAGTGGGAGTGTATGTATGGAGAGAGCGATAGAATGTATTATACTGAAGAAAGATGAAGTGATGATTATGAAGGAAGCATGTTTACAGTATAGTATGGCAAGGTAGTATGAATGAAGGGAGATAATCGTGATGTGTTATAACTGTTGGGGGTGATGGCGATGATGAGGGTGAGGCGGAATGAATCAGGACTGTGTGATTGAAGTGTGGTTGCAATAATTATGTACATTTATATAAATGTTTGTGTTTATAGAAGATGTGAATTATTTAGCATCAAAGGTTAATTTATATTATTGAAATGTGTGTATAGCATCTTGTATTATTATCATGGTATTCATATACAGGTCAAGATGGTGGACGGAGGACGGCGTGTTATATTATATTATATAGTGTTTATTGTTGTAAGCAGGCTGTTAAGACTGTGTATATGTTTACAGGTGTGGGCTGTTACTTCTACGTGTTATTTCTACGCATTATTTCAACGCTGTTGCTTCTGATGTTGCTTCTTATGCTGTACTTATGTTGCTGTTGTTGACGCTGATTGGGTCCTAGCCAGCCTGGGGGGGGGGGGTGCCTTTGCCTCTACAGCAGAGTAGTGTTGTGGTGATCTCTGCCACTGCAGCAGGTTTTGCCTATGTATCGAGGCAACACTATTACAGGAGGTTTTCATACCTAATTCATGCACACACAGACTCACATTGCACTACACCTAAAAACATATTCATTTAATTAGAAGAATCATCCGCTTATTGTGAAAGAGACTGTTTAGCTCTCTGAGCTACTTGACAAGAACATTGAGACATTGCTTCTGTGCCACAGCTTCGCCTAGATAATAGTTTATGATTAAAGATTCAACGCCATTGCTTATTATTTAAAGATTTACATTTTGAGTTGATTTGTTGATTATGATTTTGTTGTACACATTTTGTAAAGAAACTGTTGTTGTTTAGTTCTGTTTAGGGTTGAACAAGGGGAGGTAATTGTTAGTTAGTATTGGGACGGGGGTCTATTTAGGGGTTGAGGGAAGGTTAGTTCCCATTTGTCCTGTGTTTGTATGTTGATTGTAGAATAAAAGAGTGTGATTGTATTCTGGCATTTTGTGTTAGTTTATTTTGTTTGAGTTTTATCCTATTCACTCGTTGTATGTGCTGACGTCACAGAACCCGCTCGGGGGACGTGACATTTTTTGGTGTCAGAAGTGGGATTAACTCATTTATTTTGTTAGGGTAGTGCCAGATGTGTATGTTGTGTACTTGAGTTGTTGTGTGGAAGGGTACGCAGCGGGCGGTTGGCGGGAGTGTGGGTGTATTGCACTAGGGATCACACTCGGAGTGCAGCATTAACGGGGAATTGGGTTGCAGGGTTCACTTGATCGCATTTATGGGTACGACGGTGAACGATTCCTCGGCTCCTGTGACTGTTGTGTTGCGTATTCATTCTGTTAGGTGTTTGTATCAGTTAAGTGTTATTTGTTGTGTATATTACTAACATTTGTACTTCCCTTCTTTTCCGACATGGCTACGCGGGATGCCCGAGCCGCGATGCGCCGCGACGCTAGGACCCGTAAGGAGGAAGCCGAGCAGGAGGAGCAGGACTTCGGTGATGACGGCTCAGTGACAGGGTTGTTGGAGGAACCGTACGCAGTGAGTACTCAAACGACTATGCCTAAGATGTATGCCAAATCGCCCGGTGCACAGAGCAAAGTCGAGGTCGCGCTCAGTGATAGCGAGAGGTTTAGACAGATTGGGGAAAGTCTGGGTTTCCGTGATGGAGCGTTGGCGCACTACGTAGTTAGTGAGTTGAGAAGGGAAGAAGAACGGAGGGAGAGGGAGGAAGAAAAGAGGGAGGAGAGGGAAGCGAGGGCAGATGAGAGGAGGCTTTTGGAGCTTAGACTAGAGACAGAAAGGGTAGCTAGAGAGGCGGAAAGAAGAATGCTAGAAATGAAGCTAGAGGAGGAGCGAAGAACCAGAGATGACGACAGAGCAGCTCAGAGAGAGAGGGAGAATAGGGCTAGAGATAGAGGGGCAGCATACTCAGTCAAACTGAAACCCCTGGAGGAGAGAGAGGATGTGGAGGCCTACCTCCAGATGTTCGAACGGGTGGCAGAGATTCAGGGTTGGAGGAGGGAGGTATGGGCGGTTAGGCTAGCGCCTTTGTTACAAGGGGAAGCCCGGGATACTTACCTTCGTCTAACGCCTGAGCAAGCCCAGGATTTCGACACCGTGAGAAACGCGCTGTTGAAACGCTTCAGGAAGGACGCCGACTACTATCGTAGGCAGTTTCGAGAGGCCAAGAAGGAGGCTGCAGAAACATTTCCTCAGCTGGTAGTGAGATTAGGGTCGTTGGTGAAGAAGTGGTTTTCGCTCGCCGGCAAGGACATCACCGACGTAGAGCAGGTACTAGACACCTTCATTGGAGAGCAGCTTTTCTCCATCATGACTACCGAGTTAGAGATCTACGTGAGGGAGAATCTACCTGAAACTAGCCATGCCGCAGCAGAGTTAGCACAGCGTGTGGTAGACGCCAAGCGGGCAGCGTCGGCACCGGCACCCGTACTGCCCAGTCAGAGACGCAGTTTTCCCAGACGACCGGAGGCTCCTCAGCAACCTAGCAACAGGGGAAGTCAGGGTCAGAAGGTAGGGAGGACGGAAGGGGGTAGTGGGGTACGTCGTTGCTACCGATGTGGGTCGGAGAAGCATGTGGTCAAGGACTGCAAGGTCAAACCGCAGACAGTAGGCCAGGTTACAGTGGGACGGACTATTTCCACGGAGACCGCACCTCGGGCTAGCGTGTGTGCAATCAAACCTTATGATCCATGGGGCCAAGGTAGGGCGAACGGGCAGGACGTTCGAGTATTGAGAGATACGGGGGCGGAGATAGGGGCAGTCGCGAGCAGGTTAGTCAAACCAGCTGATTTGACGGGTCGGACTGTCGAGATTTGCTTGGCGAATCGATCGAACGTGGGTCTGCTACCTACAGCTTGGGTGGAGTTGGATTGTGCGCTGGTCAGGGAGAGAGTGGAGCTGGTGGTTTTCGAGGACGGGCCCGATATCATCCTGGGTAACTGGGTAACGTTTGATAGCGGGGAAAAGAGTCCTGTTTCCTTGTTCGGAGGTGAATGCGCGATGGCTGCAGCAGTGCAGACTCGGGCGCAGGTGAAGGCCGAGAAGAAGAGGGAGGTACCCTTAGCAGTAGTCGAACCATCCCAGATCTCTGTTAGCACCCCAGAGTTGATCAGGATGCAAGAGACCGACGAGACGCTCGCGAAGGCGAGAACGTTGGCACAGAGTGGTGGGGCGATAGCGTCAGGTAGGGCGTCAGCTGAGTTTCGCAAGAAGAAGGGGGTGTTGTACCGGGTACACACGAAGAGAGGTAGCCAGGTCACGCAACTGGTAGTCCCGAAACAGTTGAGAGGGGGGGTCCTTCAGTTGGCTCATGATCCACCCATGGCTGGGCATTTGGGAGGGAAACGTACCAGGGAGCGGATCTGGGGAACGTTCTATTGGCCGGGAATGTGTGCCGAAGTACGGAGGTATTGCGCCAGTTGTCCAGAATGTCAGAAGGTAGTACCGAGGGGACGGGTGAGGAAGGTACCACTACAGCAACTTCCGCTGGTGGACGAGCCATTTCAGAGGGTGGCTGTAGACATTGTGGGACCCATCAAACCCAAGTCAGATCGGGGTAACATGTACATCCTAGTGGTAGTAGACTATGCCACACGCTACCCCGAGGCTGTACCGCTCAAGGGCATAGAGGCAGAGAGGGTGGCAGAAGCGCTGTGGGAGATTTGGTCGAGGGTGGGCGTTCCTAGGGAAGTTTTGACAGATCAAGGGACGCAATTCATGTCTGAAGTCATGCGGGAGATGAACAGACTACTGTCGATCCAAGGGAAAGCTACCACACCGTATCATCCACAGTGCAACGGACTGGTTGAGCGATTCAACGGGACGCTAGTGTCCATGCTCAAGAAGTTAGCCACAGAGCAACCTACAGCGTGGGACCGCTACATTCCAGCGCTACTATTTGCGTACCGAGAAGTAGCACAGGAGTCTACGGGGTTCTCTCCCTTCGAGCTTCTATATGGGAAGACCGTGCGGGGACCGATGGCTGTGTTGCGAGACCTCTGGACCAAAGAGATACAAGAGGAGGAGGTGAAACTGAGTAGCCAGTACGTGGTAGACTTGCGTAATCGCATCGAGGAGACGTGTAAGTTGGCGCAAGGAAACCTCAGAACCGCGTCAGCCAAGCAGAAGCGGCACTTTGATAAGAAAGCGAAACGGCGTTTGTTCAACGCGGGGGATCAAGTGTTGCTACTGTTGCCAGAAAAGCATAACAAGTTGCAGCTAGCATGGCGAGGACCGTACGAGGTGATCGAACGCGTGGGAGAGTGCGACTACCGGATCAGGATGCGTGGGAAAAGCAAACTATACCACGCCAATCTCTTGAAGAAGTTCCATACCAGGGCGACGGTGGCCACGATCGACGCGGACGACGAGGGGGTAGAGGAGGAGGAAACCATGCCAGTGGTTGGGGATATTCCGGTGACCACCGTGACGGCATCGGCGATCACACCGACCGTGTCAGAGACACCCCGTGACGCAAAGAGGAAAAGAGACTGGAATGCACCTCGATCTGCGATCAGCAGGGGCGACGATCACATCAGGGGAGACAAGAACAGACTGATGAAGTGGGCAATTCGTTTACACCCATCGTTTAGAGTTGTGGAGCGTACTCCAGGGAGGGACGATCGACCGGCAGCTTTTCTCAGTAGGAGTATTAGGTAGCATAGGGGGTATTGAAATTCGCGTCGTAGTTAAGGTTCTTCAAGGTGTTAAGAACTGGGGGGGGGGGTTGTGTGACGACACGAGTTTTCAGATAGCAGGGAGAATTATACTTTTTACGAAGTTACACTTCTCCGTATATAGTGTACATAGAATAGCGTGACCGATTTACTTTTGCGTATGAAAGTGCAGTTTCGTAAAGTCCGTGCATAACGAAGAAGACAGGGAGTAGGCCAATTTCCGAATAGGGATACGCGTAATAAAGAATGTGCATACTGACGAGAGCTCGACTATTTTGCTTGTGGCCGGCGCGTTTTTGGAGGGCAGAGTGGTTTGAGATGCTTTTGCGAGAGGATCGAATCTAACGAGGCAGCAACCCTGTGACAGAGGTCATTGTAGTGTAGGGTACTGTTGGAAGGGTGTGTTTATTGTTTATATAGCCACCCAAGGTCTTATGCCCTCGACGGGATAAGGATGTTTAGAATTCGAGAGGAAGGATATTAACTACCATTTGTCAACGAATGTAGAGTTATATGCTTAAGGTGTGTGTCGTTCTCGATTGAACACCCACCAAGACTTAGTGTCTGTGACAGAGCTAAGGTGACCTCATCCTCAGTTATAAGTGTTATTTGGAAAGTGAAATAACCAGCAATAGCAAGACAAAGTGACTCTCAAAAGACTAACCAATTGTATTTGTGACAGTGCTGTGTTGTGTTGTGGTGTTGGGGTAAAAGGGTGTCACAAGCCGAGGCCTAAAAGGTGAGCAAATCCTGTTATTTAATTCTCTAGTGGTGCGCTCCGAGAACTGCGTACGCGTATGAGTGGTGATGAGTGTGGGGAAGGGGATGTATTTTAGGATGTATAATGAATTTTGTTGATTTTCTATGATTTTCTTATGATTTTCTTATTGGATATGTGATGGAGAAATGTCGTTGCTGTTGTTGTTATAAAAGTGGGTCAAAGGCGACGATGGGGAATATAGAGAGAGAGAGAGAGAGAGTGGGAGTGTATGTATGGAGAGAGCGATAGAATGTATTATACTGAAGAAAGATGAAGTGATGATTATGAAGGAAGCATGTTTACAGTATAGTATGGCAAGGTAGTATGAATGAAGGGAGATAATCGTGATGTGTTATAACCGTTGGGGGTGATGGCGATGATGAGGGTGAGGCGGAATGAATCAGGACTGTGTGATTGAAGTGTGGTTGCAATAATTATGTACATTTATATAAATGTTTGTGTTTATAGAAGATGTGAATTATTTAGCATCAAAGGTTAATTTATATTATTGAAATGTGTGTATAGCATCTTGTATTATTATCATGGTATTCATATACAGGTCAAGATGGTGGACGGAGGACGGCGTGTTATATTATATTATATAGTGTTTATTGTTGTAAGCAGGCTGTTAAGACTGTGTATATGTTTACAGGTGTGGGCTGTTACTTCTACGTGTTATTTCTACGCATTATTTCAACGCTGTTGCTTCTGATGTTGCTTCTTATGCTGTACTTATGTTGCTGTTGTTGACGCTGATTGGGTCCTAGCCAGCCTGGGGGGTGCCTTTGCCTCTACAGCAGAGTAGTGTTGTGGTGATCTCTGCCACTGCAGCAGGTTTTGCCTATGTATCGAGGCAACACTATTACAGGAGGTTTTCATACCTAATTCATGCACACACAGACTCACATTGCACTACACCTAAAAACATATTCATTTAATTAGAAGAATCATCCGCTTATTGTGAAAGAGACTGTTTAGCTCTCTGAGCTACTTGACAAGAACATTGAGGAATTGCTTCTGTGCCACAGCTTCGCCTAGATAATAGTTTATGATTAAAGATTCAACGCCATTGCTTATTATTTGAAGATTTACATTTTGAGTTGATTTGTTGATTGTGATTTTGTTGTACACATTTTGTAAAGAAACTGTTGTTGTTTAGTTCTGTTTAGGGTTGAACAAGGGGAGGTAATTGTTAGTTAGTATTGGGACGGGGGTCTATTTAGGGGTTGAGGGAAGGTTAGTTCCCATTTGTCCTGTGTTTGTATGTTGATTGTAGAATAAAAGAGTGTGATTGTATTCTGGCATTTTGTGTTAGTTTATTTTGTTTGAGTTTTATCCTGTTCACTCGTTGTATGTGCTGACGTCACAGAACCCGCTCGGGGGACGTGACAATCGGTATGAATTAGAATTTATATTTGATAGTATTGTTGTGTCGTCACGAAGGCACAGTCAGCATAGGGGGCAGAGCAATCTCCAATCTTCGTTTTGCGGATGATATTGATGGATTGGCTGGAGAGGAACAAGAACTTGAACAGCTTGTACAGAGGCTTGACACCACCTCCAGAGCTTATGGAATGGAAATAAGTGCAGAGAAGACCAAAATGATGACCAACAACACCAATGGCATCAACACGGACATCAAAGTACAAGGCCAATCCCTCAACACAGTGCACAGCTTCAAATATTTAGGAGCCATTGTGTCAGACAATGGGTCTCGACAGGAAGTCCTCTCCAGGATCGCACAAACAACTGCTGCCCTGACAAGGTTGAAGCCCATTTGGAAAGACAGAACCATCAGTCTACATTCCAAAGTAAGACTGCTGCGATCTCTGGTCATCTCCATCTTCCTATATGCTTGCGAAGCATGGACCCTCACAGCAGATCTCCAACGAAGAATACAAAGCATGGAGATGAGGTGCTACAGAAGACTTCTGTGCATTTCCTATACCCAACACATCACCAACGTTGAAGTCCGACAGACCATCACACAAGCCATTGGACAACACGATGACCTGCTCACAGTGGTGAAGAAACGGAAACTCCGATGGTATGGCCACGTCACCAGATCATCAGGCCTTGCAAAGACCATTCTGCAAGGCACAGTGCAAGGAGGTAGAAGAAGGGGGAGACCGAAAAAGAGGTGGGAGGACAACATTCGAGAATGGACTGGTTTGACACTGAGCGAAGCCATGAGGGCTGCTGAGGACAGAGAAAGATGGAGTATGCTGGTTAAGCGATCATCTGTGGTGCCCCTACGACCTTCGGGTTATGGGACAGGATAGGATAGGATAGTTGTGTCGTCAGTGCGATTGACAGTAACTTTCACTTTCAGCCAACTTAACTTTGATAGGCTGTTGTGCATTCAACATGTGCTGAGCCATTTCAAAAGCGCTCGTTCATGGCAAAAGGTTGCACAGAAGCAAAAATAGTTCGTGCAGACCAATAGAAACGTTTTGTGGCGCTTTTTTTTTCTAGACAACTCGGGGCAGATGTGAAAGAAACTCTGCCGAGGCGCACACACACACACACACACCCACAAACACACTCTCTCTCTCTGTCTGTCTCTCTGTCTGTCTCTCTGTCTGTTTCTCCGTCTCTGTCTCTCTCTGCCTCTGTCTCTCTCTCTGCACATCTTTTGTTTCTTTGAACAAGCATTGTTTTTGCGTGCGTTTTTTTTTCTTTATTACATCGCCATGACACAGCTTTGGAAAAAAAGGGCCAGGACATTATCACCCGACAGTATCCTTTAAAATACCGCCTCCATTTGCACAAGCTCTCTCATTGCAACGTTCCATTAATTCTATGATGTGCGCCATTAGCAGTTCACAATGGATCATCTCCTGATGCAAACAAAATTAATGACCTCCCTCGCTTTAACAAAGGATTCAGAGGTAGAAGGAGGGAAAGGTAGAGAGAGAGAGAGAGACAGACATACAGGTCTCTTAATACCACTTTTAACTACAACTAAAATATTACAAACAAACAAAGAAAACAAAGAACCCGTATTTACTATATTAACAATACCAGCTAAATATAATAATAGTATTAGTAACTACAGTATATATAATAGATAGATAGATAGATAGATAGATAGATAGATAGATAGATAGATAGATAGATAGATAGATAGATAGATAGATAGATAGATAGATAGATAGATAGATAGATAGATAGATAGATAGATAGATAGATAGATAGATAGATAGATAGATAGATAGATAGATAGATAGATAGATAGATAGATAGATAGATAGATAGATAGATAGATAGATAGATAGATAGATAGATAGATAGATAGATAGATAGATAGATAGATAGATAGAATGTAAGCTTGTATAGCGCAGTTCTCTGCAAAATAAATTCATGGTCATTGCGCTCCCCCACAAAATATGAGGTGGGATTTTGGGGTGGGAAAAGAGAGGGGCGAAGGGGGAAAGATGGCCAAAAGATGCTAAAAGGATATATACTTATATACAAAATACTTCACTGTGACATATGAGGGCAATTGATGAGATTTACAACAACATAAAAAAAAGTTATGCCTCAAGGCTTTCTTGAAGGTTTCTACTGACTGTGACTGCTTCAAAGCCAAAGGCAAACCGTTCCACAACTTTGGTGCAGAATTTGCAAATACGCGATAGCCCAGAGTCTTATTGCTTGTGCTGTGAGTACACGCACGTAGCAGTCTCAAGCGGTACTGAGAAGAGGCGCGCAGACTTCTCTGTGGCACATGACGGGCAATAAGGTCTCTGAAGTACTGTAGGAGGAACAACGAAGCTTAACGTCCTATTGCATCAGCGTTAAGGACGACCACCACGTCGCCACCATGACAATAATGATTATCATCATCATATCAAAGATGAGATCCTACGGATTAGCATCATTTAAGCATTTATACACCAATGTCAATAGCTTGTGGTCGATCCTTTCCTCTCGAGGAAGCCAATGAATGTCACAAAGGATTGGGCTGATGGTGTCTCTTTTTCGCCTACGAGTCACAAGCCTAGCTGCAGTGTTCTGCACAAGTTGAAGTTTATTCAACTCGGACTTGAAGATGCCCCACAGACAGATGTTGGCATAGTCCAGCCTAGACAGGACCATAAAAACTGCTACAGTATTGGCTGTCTTCTGGCTGATCATAGGGCGAAGCCTTCCAAGCGCACGCAGATGGAAGTAGCATGACCGCAAACCAGAATTCACATGCTTTGACATAGAAAGTTGGCTTTCGATGTGCAGATGCAGACTCCGGACTGAGATAGCCAAAGGAAAGGCAGCGTCGTCGACTTGGACACTGTCGATGGATACTTTGCTATTAGATTTTGAACCACACAATAAAACCTCAATCTTCTCGTCATTCAATTCGAGTCTTTTGTCATTATCCAGTCCTTCACTTCTGAGCAGCAGTTCTCTATCGCCCGCACAGCCTCGTACATGGAGGCACGATCAGGACGGAAATGCTTGTACAGTTCAGTGTCATCGGCGAAAGTATTTTTCGATAAGAGAACCTAGCTGCGATGTGTAGAGTGAAACCAAAAACAGTCCCAATAGTGTTCTGCATGGAATTCCCGTTCTGTCATCAAGAATTTCTGAAGTCATAGCACAACCACACCAAAAAAGATAGCATAAACGCTGACTTCTGATGGGTTAATTCTGACAGTGGGTGATTTGCTGAGATGACTGATGACTTCCCCAGTATTAGTACCATGGTCATCACAGTCTTATCGTTTCGCGCCCGATAGGCCTCCATCATAGTAGGACTCGCATCATGTATCGCTCCATATAAGCACACTTGTTAGATGTGTTAACGAACACTCCCTCTCCCAACAACCCCACTCTCACATCCACCCACAACCCACACCCATTATCCCTCTCCGCCCCTACCCAGTACCGGCTATTTCCTCTCTGTCCTTGTCTGATGGTCTGCCTGCATGATTGTCATTATCTAAACTATGTATCTCTCTTTCCTCGCTTATCGCTTCATTTCAGAGAACATCGCTCCCCTCCCCTCCCCTCCCCACCTCTTACACCCCCTCCCCATCTTACCCCGTCCTTGATTTTTTCTCTTATGAAAGAGCTGTTCAAGGCGCTGACCAAAATCAGGATCTAAGGCAAGACGCCTAGGACGCCAGCTTGTATCGGTTGGGGGCATTGTCAAACGCTCTGGACAATCCCAATTGAGAATGTATGTCACGAAGCAAACACTGCACAAGTGCTAGAGGCTCGTCGGTCGGTCTTGAGTTAGATCCTGTATCGGCCAGCGCCTTGAGCAGCTTTTGAGCTGGAAAAGCGCTATATACATAAATAAACGCTGAACGTTAAGCAAATAACATAACAGCCGCGGCCAGTGGTTCGCAGCTCGTTGACAACGGCTGGCACAGCATAACAAAAATTAGCCTGATACTGATGCTCAGGCAACATAGCCCCTTATTCCTTCTCAGGGTGAGAGGACCAACCCAAGACTAGTCTGTGCACGCATGCATTCCATCGCACGGAGGGAGGGGAAGAGGGGGAGAAAGAGAAAGATGAAAAAAGTTAGTGAGAGACAGGCAGACAGACGGACGGACAAAGACAGGCATCGACAGGCAGACAGAGAAAAGACTCGAGACTCAGAAAAAATGTCACAACAACGAGAAGGCGCGGTGGCCGAGTGGTTAAGCGTTGGCTTGCGGATCTGAAGGTCCCGAGTTCGAGCCCAGGCCGGGGCATTGTGTTGTGTCCTTGGGAAAGACACTTTTCTCCCGTTTCCCACTCCTTCGGATGAGAGTATAGTCTGTGTCGCATGCATTCCATAATAACGGACTTTAAAGATCCTGACGCTCATGTCCTAGACGGGTGAGTGCCGGGGACAAGAACACACCCAGCATGTACCTTGGGTAAAGCGCTTCACTTGGGGCTGATGTGCCCGAATTTCACCTCGGTGATAATAAAGTTGTTAAAATAAATAAATACAAGGATACAGATTTTAAGCGAGAGCCCAATCCTACAATCGTTCTTCGGATCATTTACACTCGCATTCTCCGACATCTAATTCAGTCATAGATGCCAACGCCAACACAAAATAACTATAATATAATAATAACAGTATAAAAAATAAGATATATCACCCTCAATATTGATGGTATACATAACAAACAACCAAATGCATATGTACAGAGAGGGAGAGAGAGAGAGAGAGAGAGAGAGAGAGAGAGAGATAGAGAGAATAAGAGAGAGAGAGGAGAGAGGGAGAAGGAAGAGAAAGAGAAACTTATTGAGAGACAAGGGTGGGGGAGAGACAGACAGACACAGAGAGAGAGAGAGAGAGAGAGAGAGAGAGAGACAGAGAGACAGAGAGTGAGATAAACAGACATAAAGATCTATATAATTTAGAGAGAGAAGATTGTCTAATTGGGAGGGGCCGAGTAGCACATCTGGTAGAGCGGCTTACTAGTAACCTGGTTCGAATCCCGGATTGGCCAATGTGTGACCATATTACTTTCCCCTGACCATCAACTGGTTCTCTGGTGACCAGTAGTCGCCTATACGCTCTGGTGTCGTGTGACTATAAACCAATCTACAACTACCTATGACGGCCTACCAGCGCCAAAACCGAGAGTTACCATTATCACGAGATAATTGAAATTATCAC